>CAUYQV010087166.1:0-21986 GCA_963574575.1 Galagoides demidoff | reverse complement strand
GAGCAACCTCCAAACTCTTGAGCTTAAGCGATTCTCCTGCTTCAGCCTCCCAAGTAGCTGGAACTACAGGCACCCACCACAATACCCAGCTATTCCTTTGTTGCAGTTGTCATTGTTGTTTAGCTGGCCCGGGCTGGGTTCAAACCACCACACTCAGTGCACGTGCCCAGTGCCATAACCGCTGTGCTACAGGCACCAAGCCAATACTATTATTTTTTGTAAATTGATTGTTGGAGAGCAGCTTTGATAAACTCTTGTATTTATTCTAATAATTGTTTGATTTTTTTGTCTTTTCTAGATGACTACGTCACCTACAGATAATGACCATTACAACTCTCCCTTCCCAGCACAGCAGAAACAATCATTAATATATCTGATTTGTTTCTACTCATCAAGGAAATGCGTCAGAAGGTTTTCAGAGTGTGCAGTACGCACCAGAGTTTTATGGTATATGACTAAGTGAAGGAATTTCCTAAACCTAACCATGCTAAAATATCTGACCAAACTGAAGGATGTTGTAAACAAATAACTGGCCTCAGACTTTCAAGAACTATGAGAGTCTGAGATTTTGTGGTGCTTAAAATCTAAAATGTTAGCTTCCTGCACTTTGATGGGTGCCAGCAGAAGACACAAGATTCCCAGGTCAGAGACAAAGATCTGATTGTGCACAGCCACAGCAGCAGCTGGAGAACCAGCCAATCTGTTGGTCTCCTTAGGCCCAGTTCCCACCAGCAGAGGACAAGGCAGGACCTGCACAGGCAGCAGGTGCATTGGAAAAGGGGAACCGTGAGCTTTGGGAGCCCAAAGCTTTTATAACAGGCAACGAGCATGCCTGCCCTTTGCTTTAGTGAGAGAACCTATCTTTTTCTTCCAAAGCTGTTTGCTATACAATCATCTTTGAAATAATAATCTGCAACAGAGGCAGTTAGTACCTTCACTTGCAAGAAATGCAGAAACATAAGAAGTCCTTGGAGAACAGGTTACCGAATGGTAATTGCTAAAAGTGTCAAAGGAAAGAAAACTAAGGCAAGTCTGAGGAAAACTGCCTAGACGACTAACTAAAGCAGAGGGCAATCCTGAGGTGACCCCTTTTGCTACCATAAACTCTTCTCAGTGGAGGAAATTGGACCTGAGGATTATATGGTGATAATGCATCAACACTCATTTCCTGATCTGACGGACTACGTTGAGTTTATGGAGGAGAAAGCCCTTGTTTATAGAAAAAAGATACCAAAACATTTGGTGATGATTAGGCATCAGGTTGGTCATGGTGTCTCAAAGGGGCCAAGGTAGAAAACAGACATTTTTTTAATTCAGTCTTTCTCTAATTTAAAGATTCATTTCAAGGTAACATGAGATTCTGGGGATTTGGAGGAAAGCAATGCTTTGTTTAGCACATTAATTTATTTATACCTATTTATAAAAGTTTCAATGTCTTGTAGGGCTCTGGCAGATTCAAACCCGGCCCAGGCCAAAAAAAAAGTTTCAATGGCTTCTTAAACAATTTTTGATCTGCATATTTTCAAATTTTCATAAATATCATTGAAGTGGTCCAATGTGTTATTCTATTATTTTATTCTTTTATTGTTTTTACTTTCATTTTTTACTGTTATTTCTTTCTGCTTCATTTATTGACTTTTTTTCTTTTTCTTAAAAGACAAGTTTAGAGTCCTTATAAGACAAATTTAGGGCTGTTAGTTACCTTTCATTAGGACTTTAGCTCTTTCATATTTTGGCAATGTTTAATTATCATCTAATATTAAATATGCTATAATTTATTTTTTATTTCATTTTAATTCAAAGGCAACTTAGTGACACTATTTTTTCAGTCACTTGAAGATTTTTGAGCAGTCATAATATTAACTTGGAATTTTTTTTTTAAATTAAATCATAGCTGTATACATTAATGCAGTCATGGGGTACAATGTGCTCATTTTATATACAATTTGAAATATTTTGATCTAACTGGTTAACAAAGCCTTCATGGCATTTTCTTAGTTATTATATTAAAATATTTATATTCACTAACTTGGAATTTTTTTGAAAGTTCCCTTATGACTATTACATGATTAATTTTTTTTTTTTAATTTATGACTTGTAGAGTTTTATGTATATACATGTTTATACACACATTAATTTATAAGTCCAGGCTCTTCAATGGTGCTATATAAATCCTCTCCATCTTCTCTTACTTGTTTTTGTCCTCTTAATATTTTAAGGATAGGATAAGCAAACATTTTAATTGACATGGGTTGTTTTTCCTCAGTGTCTTCCTCTAATTCTCTCAGATTGTACGTGTGTTGGGAGATGAATCCATGTGCAAGGAGCTATGTCTTTGGCTCTGTTATTTTTACCAATATAATTACCACATGTAATATTTTTTTGGTTTTTAGCTTTCAGCATTTATTATTTATATTTATCTTTCATTGTGTCAAATGTTGCTGCATTTTAAAAACCAAATCTGATTTTTTTGTTATATTGAGATGTTTATTACTTATTTTATATTTTGCTTTGAATGCTCTTTTTTATTCTTTTCTACTCTTCATTGGATTGATTGTCTCACATTGGCTGAAAAGTCATCTACTTTATTTTTATGTTTATTTTTATTGTGAGACCAAGTCTCATTCTGTTGCCCAGCCTAGAATGCTATGACATCAGCTTAGCTCAGAGCAACCTCCAACTCCTGGACTCAAATGATCTTCCTGCCACAGCCTCCCCAGTATATGAGACTACAGGCTTCCACCACAATTCCTGACTAGTTTTTATTATTTATTATTATTGTTGACAGAGACAGATCCTGCTTTTGCATCTGACCTAAAGTAACCCTCCCTCCTCTCCTGGGTCTCCCAGAGTGCTAAGATTACGGGCAGGAGCCACCAGGCCCAGCCCGATTTGTATGTTGTTTGCCTTAACACAAAACTCTTTTTTAGGCATAAATATCCTTATCAATTTTGTGGATACGTTATTGTCTATATTTTTCCTTACACTACAAGTACATTAGCAATCTCTCACCTCAAATGTATTCTCTCTCTCTCACATCCAGTCACACACACACTCACACACACGGGATCCCCTACAATGCTCCTGTGCCTGTGTTTCTCCTCCTGGTTCCTTCCCCGTTGTTGTTTAGTTAGGGCTCTGCAGGGAAATAAACCATTAGGAAAGCTGCCTCATGTCTATACGCACACGCACACACACAGAGAGCATCAGAGAGAGATGTGTCTTTTTATTTTGAAGGGATTAGCTTACTACACTGAAACAGCTAAAAGCTGATGTTGAGTCTGACATCCTTCAAGGTGGACTAAGCAGGCTAGAAATTCAGGTAGGGTTTCTCCGTTCCAGTCATGAGACCAGATTTCTCCTTTAGGAAGCCTCAGTCCTCACTGTAATACTGACTTATACTGAGGGGATGATTCTCATCCATATTATTGAGAGTACTATGCTTTGCTTGAAGACTAGTAATTGTAAATGCTGATCACATTTTAAAAAATAACTTCATAGCAGTATCTAGTCTAGTGTTTGGCCAAACAACTGGGCACCAAAGCCCAATCGAGCTGACATAAAATTAACCATCATGTGTGTTATGAACACTTCCATTCTCTGTATTTTTTTTAAACCAAAGATAGATTTAAATAAATTTAAGTAATCTTATTTTCTCTATTTAGGCTAAATTCTTACAGATTTATGTCTCCTTTTATTTAAAAATTTCTTACAAAAGGTTTTTTAAGTTGGCTTTTATAAAGCAGTACTTCAAAATTCTTTTTACGGATGAAAATGTAAGTATCTGACCTTATTTTACCTAACAACTTGGTCAGCTATAAAAGGGCAGATCCACAGTTTCACTTCTCTCCTTGCTTTCGTGCATCCTGTGACCAGTCTGAATCTTATCTAGCAGGTGGTCTGCTCCATACCTTTGAACACCTTTAAAGGATTGTTGGAACATATATTCTCCATTCTGTTAGGATACGCACATATACAGATGCTTTTTAGTTCTCTATAAGTTTAATCAAATCACTTTCGCCTTTCATTGAAACGATGGTTTCCCAAGTATGGGCTCAGAACCTTCAACTTTGTTAGAAAAGCAAATTCTCTTCCTAACACCAAATCTACTGAGACAGAAATTCTGAAGGTCTAATGGTCACGGCAGCCTTTATTTATTAGATGAGTCTCTCAGTCAGGCTCCTGGGGTATGTAGGTTTTTTCATTTGTTGGCAATGCCTGGTTTCAAGCTTGAAAGCCACTACTTTAGGAGATAAAAAGTCTCTCATCCTGCTTTCTTCAAATATTTCCTCTGCTCTTTTAGTATTTCTTTTTTATAGCCCTCCTGTTATCCAGATGTTGGTGTTTCTACATGTAAATTTCTCCTCCTTCCTGCTGTTTTGTCTGGGGCCTCTCGGTCTTGTCTTTGAACTCCGTCAGTCCTCAGCTGTGCTCATCTGACTTTGTCCAATGTTTGTTTCTCCTATTTCAACTACTACCTATCATACTGAATAACTCCATCTGATAGTTGTGAATTCTTATTTCTTTTTCAGGTAAAACATATCCTCCTTTATCTTTTCATGGATTTATTTTTAGCTTTTAAAAGGCTTGTCTACTACAACAGTTCAGGCTCATATAGCACAGAGATTGTTTCATCTGTTGTCACCTTTGTCAGGGGTGGAATCCTCAGCATTTTAGTCATTTGACCTGTGAGCTCATTTTCTCTGGGGATATCACCTTCCACATCTGGTAAAGTGTGTCGGGGAAAGAGCAAAGCACAGGACCTAGTTTGTGTGTTTCCAAACGAGGCAAATTAGAACTGGAAACAGTGTGGCCCAGGCAGAGTGCTGCAGAGCACACAGCCCACTGCTGGTGGCTTGTCTTCCTGCCTGTGTGCCCGTCCAGACTGTGTTTCATACAGAATTGGCCCGCATTTGGTTTTGGATTGCACCCCACCTGCATTTCCTGTCTGTGTTGAGTTAATCACTAAATCTAGCCACTCCCATCTCAGACCTGTGCTGTATGAAGCCGCTGCCAGGTGATGCACCTGCTGAGAGCTGCCTCCTCACCATCCAAGTCCACACAGCGGGCAGTGTGGTCTTTCCCCACTAGAAGTTTCCTTGTTTCATGCTCTTCCCTGCCATCTGCCCATTTGAGAATAGAGCCTCTTTGGATCCCAAGTAACTGAGATCTAGACATGCTGGTTGGCCAAAATCTGAACTGACTGGGCCACTCTCAGTTTCAAACAACTCCTCACACTTGCTCTTCCCTCCATCTGGAACGTTCTTTCTCCAGGTATGGACATGTCTGGCTTTTCACCATAAGTCACGTTTCAGCTCCGCTGCCAGCTTTTCTGAGAGGCCGCTCTGGAAATGCAGCCGTACCTGAAGTTTGTCCCTCATGGGATAAACTTGGTGATGATGTCACAGGTGCTTTTGCCACACCATCCCAATGTCCCACGCTGGCTGGGCATCCCACACACTCGCACATTGTGTGTTTACACATCCAGGTTTGTCTTCTCAAGCCAGAATAGATAATCCATAAGAGCAGAGAAAAAACACGTCTCACTTTTTTAACCTTCTAAATCTAGCGACCAAAATGGTAAATGACACAGTCTAGAGTCCTGGTGACGGTTTTTGTTGAATGAATAGGGTAGATGTGATTGCTCAGAGCTTGGTGAAACTAGCTTCATATTAGCTTTTCACTATGTTTAATGATGACCAGCTTTTATCCTTCGTGTTAATCTATTTTATTTTGGAAGACAGTAAAAACTATCAATATTCCAAGTATCTATTAAGACAAGTTGTGAAGACCTAGTGAGCAATGAGCTACTAGGACCATCATATGTGGTGACTTATCAGTAAGGGTTCAGCACAATATATGATATATGAGAAGGCTATTAAATTTACTATGTGAACAAATATGTAATATAAACTACTGAACATTACTTTTTTAATTTAATATAGAATTCTTTTTTTTTAATTCTTGATCAATAACCTCTACAAATTTTATTTGTGCCCAGGGCTTGTAGACACTTATCCATCATCTCTTGTGAAGTTCTATTTTTTTAACAACGTTCTTATTTGATGTTTTTGTCACATTATCAAGTCCTTCGCTTGCAGTTACTGTGAGAGGCAACTGATAAGCTGTTTGGTGTGTGCCACGGCCAAGGCAGAGATGCATCTATTGTGTTCTTCCTTCTCCTTTGTGATATGGAAGGTTAGAAACAGCCAGGCACCCCACTGGCTTTGGATATAGGTTGAAACGACCTTTGAAACACACAGTTGACCCTGCTTGTTGTTTCTTAAAAAGTTTGACTTCTTTCTAGGCAGCAGCTGAGGAACCAGAGAAAGAGAAGATTTTGGAAACTGGCTCTGAGTGTGCAGGATAACACAGCACAAGGACGTCCAGTGCGGGTGAGGAAGAAGACAGTTCTAGTTTAACAATTATAACTTGTGAGTTGCTTCTTCCTTAACATACGTAAAATTCTTTATTGATGCACTTTGGACATAGAGAAGCCGGTTAATATATCTTCTATATGTCTGTGATTTATTGAGAGGAATAAAATACTTATTAATCATTTGAGTTCAGGATATGAAATAATTTTTCAACTTGTCCAGATGAGCCTGTCCGGTTAAATTCTATCATCAATTGTAGCAGATGGTAGAAACGTGGCCTTGAGTGTCGATCTGTCTTCAGACACAGCTTTAATTTCAGCTTGCACCAGTGCATCCGTGGCCTGACAGTGAATTATGAGTTTCCTCTCTCCCTGGCTGGACAAGTCGCTCACAGATTTTCTGATAACATGACTGCATGCTGGAGGAATTACTTTAGATAAATGCAATTGCTTTTATGAGAATAGAAATCTCTTTTCTTGTGTACTTTGTGGAAATTTGTGTGTGTAACACAAGCCACATGACATATAAAACTGCAATTACATGCACTCTGCACTTTCCTCTTTGGTAGCCCTGCCCTGCATACTAAAAATCAATTTCCATCAGTGAGGACAGAAACGTGTGGAGCAAAGAAGTATCATTCTGCTAATAACTCCCATAGGCCAAGGCAAACTCCATAGCTCGTTTACCTCCCAAAGTGACAGTGTAAACGGCAAGAATGCTTTTAAATACATAATTTGATATGACCACAGTGGGACACAGAGCAGAGAATCGACCCAGCATTGCCCAACACTGATGAGAATACATAAAATAAAATGTCGATTTTAATTTTAAGGAAAACATAAGGTATTTTTAATGAATTCTAATGGAAATTAATGACTGAAAATATTTCAAAAATAAAACAATTTATGCTGAGTAGCATAGGAAAGTCAATCAGGCTTCACCAGTGAATATGCTCTGCAGCCCCTGACAAGTAAATTGTGATTCTCAATGTGTTTGTCCGTCATGCTTGGGTTTCTATAAGCCTCATGAAGACATTCAGTGCTGTTTTAAGGGTGATGTTAGATCATGAATGTATATTATTTAGCACAATGTCTTGTGCATAGTAAATACTCAAAAGAAGTAAGCAATTTTTATACCTATTATTGATAATAAATCCTTTAAACAGAATTTTCTTACCAGGCTATTCAAAAAACTACATATAAAAATTCTTTTCCTGAATGCCATTTCATTAAAAGATAGATACTGACTCTGAACCAGTGATTCTCAACTGAGAGTAAATCTGTCCCCACCAGAAACATTTGATAACATCTGGAGACCTTTCTGGTCTTTCTAACAGAGGAGAGGTGGGACAGGTGTCCAGTGGGTGGGGCTGAGGACATCCCACAATGCACAGGCCAGGGCCCCTCAGCAAGGAAGGTCCTGTCCCGAGTGTCAGCAGCGCTGCCCCTGAGAAATCCTGTCTGAAACCACCACTCCACTTTCCTGACTTTGTGAGGTTGTTGAGACAGCTGAGAAAGCAGTGATAATAAAAACAGGAATTCACCATCCAGCTCCCACCACTCAGGGCTGCTGCAGGCAAGCAGAGCATGGCAGAAAGTGTAACCAGAGTACTCGGAGAGACCCGACCAGGCAAAAAGGAGAGAAGATGGGCAATCAGTGAGTGCACTTAGTGTCTCTTATTCTAAATTATCACTGGGAGAGAATGAGCTGAACCTCGACTTTTAAAACTTATGAAGCTAAAATTCTGAAATGATAAAAAGGCCCCACGGAAGAAGTGCCACATGAGGCAAGGGAGGTCTGTGGGAACACGGAGCCCACAGATGTGTCCACATCTAACTAGAAACACACATGGAATCTAAACTAGACCAGAAAGGTGACCCTTTGTCACCACTGCTCCTGAGTGCCATACTCAATGTCATAAAACTTAACATCAGGACTTTTCTGTACAGTCTGGATTTTGTAATTCCTCTACGATGGGTTGTAAACTTGCTGATTGAGTTTCAGTCACTCCTGGCTTCCGGCCTTGGGGGAGCAAACTCATCTGGGGTAACTCCTGGCTGGGTGGGCTCCCCCTGGCCATGGGGTTTGCCCACAGGGGAGTGGAGCACCCACTCTCTCTCCACAGAAGGTGCATCTACAGGGTCTGTTCCAGAATGTGTGTGCCTTCAGATTTCTTAACCAGAGTATCATACTTATTTCTGTGTATTAGGTACAGAGAAAAGGTATTTTTAACCAATGCTGGTAATGGAGTAGGAAAGGGTAGATGCGAAAGAACCGAGAGCAGAACAGACAAGCTTGAACTGAGAAACAGTGACACACCGTTGGCAGAACGTCCTGCCTGTGCCTGCCCTTGGCAGGGCAGCCAACTCTCTGCTCTGTGTCCTACTGTGGTCATAGCCATGGAGGAGAAGGGTGAGGCCCAGGACATGCAGAGACTCCCGCACAGGCATGCAGGTAACAAGGGGAAGGTCTCCCGGGGGAGGCCACTCCCCGTGCCACTGTGCCATCCTGGTTCCTCCAGGAAGCAGGGTTTCTCCTGCTGGGTGGCTAGAGAAAGGGAAGGTGAGACGACACACAGGTTAGAGGCTTCAGGTTCACACAGGGGAACCACGGCGCTGTCTGAGCATAAAGAGCAGAGCATGGTCCTGAGCCCGCTGCCATGTAAAGACAGGCTGGGTGGAGATTGCTGGGACAGACACAGGGCTGGAGACCATACCCAGGCCCCACAGAGGACTGTGTGTGGCAGCAGGGGGACAAGCAGAATTGAATTGGAGAGCAGATGGGACAACGGAAGTCGGCAACCTGTACTCAATTTTGAGGTTTCGTGTTCTAATTCCCCTGTGCCTTGACATGACAAATACTCCCTAGAATACTGACATGCTGACAGGAAATGGTGATGAAGGGCCTCTGCAGAATGCAGACAGCAGGGACGGGCTTCCCAGGTTATTTTACGTTATAGCATCTTCAGGTGGGAAAGGAGGCGTCATTGTCACACGGTGGAGGAAATGACCCTTGGAGAGGTGTATGAAATGAAAGAATTCGCTGTACTCACAGCTCACGGAAACAGGATGCAGGGCACTCTATGCAGGTGTGACTTGGAAGAAGGGTCCATGAATACGGCTGGACCAAGCCAGGGGAGAAGGGACAGAGAGAGAGAAGAGAAGGAGGGAGAGAGAAAGAGGGAAGAGGAAGAGAGAGAAAAGAGAGGGGAGGAGGGGGAGAAACAGAAAGAGAGAAGGAAAGAGAAAAAGGGAGAGGGAGAGAGGGAGAAAGACCCAGGGGCAAGTGGCCTTACTGGGAGTCACTGAGTCCCAGTCCGGGCAGGAAGCAGCCTCATCACACTGGCGCACCTGGCCGCCTGAGTGAGGTGCCCTTAGTCTGTCTGTGGGAATGTTGAGCCATTGAGAAAATATGACACTTTAAGAATTTACAATATGTATGGACACACATGTGTATTTTTAATCTTGCCTCTTTCCAAAGCCTAATTTGGGCTGCAATAAGGCCTGTGTAGCAGGCCAGTCCCCGGGGGTGCTGGTGGGTCAGCACCAGGCTGGGATGCAGGTTGTGGGTGCAGAAACAGTGCTCAGGAAGACACAGCGGAGATGAAAAGAAAGCCGGGGGTGAGAGAAACGGAGTGCGGATAGAAGCTCTCCAGGTTTTCTCATCTTTATAGGGAGGTCAAAAGTCTATCGTGCATGATTAAAATTTTAATTAAATATGCTTAACTTCTAGTTTCACAGACGTAGTTTCACTGTCCATGAAACACTTTGAATTCTCCAGTAAGATAATAAATCTCAGTTGCCATAGGAATGTTACTCCCTGAGATGTGATTAAAAGTAGGTTTTTGTTATCTGGCAAAACTCATTATATGGATTAGCTGTCAATAGTGTTGGAGAGATTTCTCGTTAGACGCGGTAAGAAAGAAGGAAATTAACAGGTCCTGCGAGGTCCTGCGGTGCCATCCACTGTTGTGGGCTACTTTTTTTCCACCAAAACTTCAGGTAAGTATTTTCATCCACTTTCTATTTGAAGAAAGTGAGGCACAGAAACAAAATATTTGGTACAAGATCATAGCGCTGAGAAAACAGGAAGAACCAGCTCTGTGGTCCTGAGGTCTCTGAACCCCACACCACACTCTGCTGCTCTCTCCAACAATCCCCAAAGGAACAAGTTATTTATTTTCCATAACAGAGCTTCTGGACATCAAACATACTATTTATTGAGGGTTGAGAGGATTCCATAGAGAAATAAAGTCTCTATAAAACAGAAAATGGGTTTTAAAAATATTAAGCTTATTTGCTCGAGGAGCTGTGATCTTTGTTCTAGAATTACCGGGAAATGTGACATCATGGACTGACAGTGTCTGTGCACAGGCAACTTGGCTTCATTGTAAGGGAGTTTCAAGAAAAAGGAATACTGGAAACTCAATTTGTGCTTCTTTTGTCCAGAGGTTTTTGCCGTTTCTCCGACTGTGACATCATTCTGGGAGCGATGGAAGGATGCCTTGCCAAATTTAGAACATATTTGAACTTTGTGATTTCATACATCTGAAATAAACTCCAATCTTTAGAAGTCAGCTTGTGAACTATAAAATAAAAGAACATTACTTCCTTTTTCCAAGAAAAGCGGCTCTAACAGCTTCTTGGACATCACATTTCCTCCACGACTCCAGACTTCAATGAGCTAAGTGTGAGTAAATCAGAAACATATGTACCAAATTGTCTCCAGCTCTGACTGTCGTAAAGGAAACACTCAAATGCTCTAACAAGAAATACGCCAATCTGGGGATTTGGATATGTATTAAACCAGGTTAAAAACTCATGATTTAACGCTTTTATGGGTGTGTAACTCACCTGTGCTCACCAGTTCTCATGCTTACTGCTCACGTTATTGATTCCACCCAGGTATAAATATCATTTAAGATAAAACACTCCCTTGCAGCAGCTCTTTCAACCAATAAAGTCACTTCAGAATGGGAAAATAAATAAATGAATAAAAAACAAAAGGCAGAACTCAAAGACGGAGAAACTGATTCAGGTAATTCCATTTAGGCTCAGCTGAAAGGTGAGCCTGGAGGGGATAATTTTTATATTAGAAATGGGTCTCAGGCTTATTTTTTCTGTTTGTCTCAGAGGAAATTGATTTACACTTGAAAAATAGCCTGCGACATCATCACACAGACACAGAAAAAGCCTGCACCATGCCCTAGTTAAATATCAGCGCCGCACCGCGCACTCCACGCGCCTCCCACAGAGTCTGCACTCTGATTTATCGTCCTGTTACTGGGAACTGATGGTGACTGTTTTCCTCTGTATTTGAGAGTATGTGTGACTCGAGAACGTGCCCTTGAATTTGTACCTTGAGATGATTTGGAATGATGAGAGCTCTCATTCTCTTGATCTTACTTTTTAAGCGTAATTTTACCCACGATCATAGATCTGAAAAAATATTTAGAAGTTTTGAAATTCATAACTTTGTGCTTTAATTCTCACTCCATACATTCTCACATCAGCACCGGCCTTGTATCCTAACATCTTTGAAAACTCTGGACTCTGTTCACCTTCTGAGGCATCTGCTCAGATGGATGCCTCCAGCCTGGTAGATTTTGTCAGCCTTTATAGATCGGGATAGTTCCAGCGCAGGACTGTGTGGCTGCGTTTCGCAGAAAAGCAGCAAAGCCACACGTAGGTGGAGAATTAAAATCAATCCAATCTTTCATAACAGCACCAATTGGCCTTTTATTTTTAAAATCCCCGAATGATAAGGGGTGGTTATGGAACTGCATCGAAAGCGGTTAGTAGATTGTTTTTCTAATTGGTGGGGTTTTTTTTTTCCCTTCCTAATTTGAACATTGATGTTTTTCTTCTTGGTTTGAACACACCAGTTCCTCAAGTGGGAGCAGGAAGAATTTGAGAACGGCAGCTTTTGTGAACTTCTGTGTAACCTTGGCTTTGTGGAGACGGGATTCTATTACCATGACATTTAAGGAGGAAAAAACAAGCTGTTCTGAATTGTGTCAATCTCACTTGTAATCTATTTTTGAACAATGTACTATGAAGATATTCCCATTCACACAGAACTAGTGATTTACCCTCTGGTGGGTTCTACCCTTACAGCTGCTTTGCGATAAATAAAGCTGGAGCAGAGAGGGAATATAATTAAAAATTAACTGCACCCAACTGGCTTCTCTCTGCTCTCATTTTTGCATGCTTGTGTGATGAGGTACTTTCAAGTCTTTTTAATTGCGATATAAAATAAGGCCCCTGGTAATCAAAAGCTCTTCAAAACAGTTGGAAGGGGGTTGTCCATGTTGGCTGTCCTCAAATCTTCTTTCCTGTTTGGGTTTTACCCTCTTATCAACCCAGTTGCAGTTTCAGTGGTCCTGGGGGAGCACGGCCCTGGCAAAGCCTGGCAGCGCCGTGACCACTCACTGGGACTCCCAGAGCTCCGATTGGCCTCCTAGTCTCTCCCTGGGTACGGGAACTCTTGTATTTTTAGTTCAGCTGAGACAAAGCTAGGAAGCTTTCAAAGAAGTACTTTGACAATTGAGAGAAAGAGAGAAGAGAGACAGAGAGGGATAAGTAAGGGGGGGGTGTGAGTGGAGGAGAGAGAGGGGAGAGAAAGACGGGAGAAGCAACTGAGTTACACGCTGTGATTTCTGGAGTGATGGGCAGACACACACTTCCTTGGCCACCACTATTGTATATGGTTCTCTATAGGGCGCCCTGAAAAAAAAGCATTACATTTGGCAGCAATGTCTCCTTATGTTCCTAAGTTTCCAACTTAATTGGGTACCCCCACTTACACTCTCACAATACCCATTTCCTAAGACCTTTTCCAGATTTCCTGCACCTCTTCGCCTGTGTTACAACCCCCTGTGACTCACCATCAGACAGAGGCCAGGCCACTGTCCACTCACTGGGTCTGCATGTCCCCCACAGGGGCACACCCCCGTATGTTCTCTAATGTGTTCCCTCTATGGGTCAATGCCACCAATCTAGAGCCACTTTCTAGTATTTATTACAAATTCTCATTAGGTGCCAGTTGTTCACCTGAAAGTCATAAACCTGTAAGGCTCATAAAGATGCAGTTATCTCAGACGAATCAGTCCAGGGAGTTGAGAGCTGATGTGCACCAGGAGGCACAGTTGGTAACGTCGTATTGTGAACTAACATTCACAAACTAACTATCACTTCCTAGGATCGAGGGAAGAGCAGTGAGAATGGAGACAAGATGCTTTGTCACTGAGATTTCATCCCAGTGGATGAACAGACAGTAAACACAGAAGCAATTAAGGCATTAGATGGTTACAAAGTGCAATGTCATAAAAAATGAAACCAAGCACGGTGACAGCATATGACCACTAGTTATTACGCTAGAAGAGGTGAGCGGGGTGAGCCTCCCTGACGATGTGAAGTGACGCTGAGCCCACAGTCAGTGAGCCACGCAGAAGTCTGGGGCAAGAACGTCCCAGACAGAGATGGGATCAACCCTGGGGGGTCTGAAGAAGAGAAAGGACATGGTGCAGGGGGCCTGTTGAACTTGTAGTGCTGGGGGCGAAGAAACAAGCAAGTGCCTTGCGGGACACAGACAGGACAGGGAGCTAGCTCACTGTGAGCTCCCTGGGACGCCAGCGGAGAATTCTCTACAGGGAGCCCTGTGACTTTATTAACATTTACACTGAAATGACGTGAGACTTTAAAAAGTTACAGAAGTACTTCACAGAGTTCTCATGTGCCCTTGACAAGACTTCCCCATGTGGTACCATCATTCATAATTGCAGTGCAAATATGAAAATCATGAATTCATATCAGTATGTTCTGTAGATGCAGCGTTTACTCGAATTTGCCCGTTACATACTCATGTCATTTTTCTGGTTCAGAATCTGACCGAGGATCCCAGAGTGCATTAGTTTTGTGGCCTTTTTAGTATACATGTTTGAAGTCTACAGCATGATGTCTCCATGTATGTATGTACACGTATATACACGTATCATATACATCACCATGGATATAATATACACGCTGAGGTCTACAGTCAAGCAAATGGACACCTCCACCATTCCCATAGCTGCCCTCCTCTTTCTCTGTGGTAGGAGGACCTAAAATCTACTCTCTTCGTGGATGTTAGTTCACAATACGACGTTACCAACTGTGTCCTCCTGGTGCACATTAGCTCTCAATTCCCTGGACTGATTCGTCTGAGATAACTGCATCTTTATGAGCCTTACAGGTTTATGACTTTCAGGTGAACATACCACAGAAGTAATGTCATACCATTGTCAGCACGTCAGATGGTGAGGATGTGACGTGGACACACACCACAACTGGCACCGGTAAGTCCCATCCCTCAGCTAAGACGGTGCTCTCCAGGTTTTCAGCTGTGACCTTCCTATTTCTCCTCCTGTCGTGGGTAAGTTTCCGTGGAACTGTAATTTGAGGCCAAGCAAAAACAACTGTGTCCTTTTTCACTTGCTAATTTTCTCATTTGTTGATGGATGGTGTAACAATTATTAATGTGGTATCTGACTAATTTTTCATTTTTATCATTTCTTCTATGTTTAATCTCAGAAATCTATTTAAAGAAATACATTTTATTCACCATTTATTTATGTGCTCAGTTATTCCCTCTTCTTATTTTTTTTCTGGAAGAAATTGTGTGTAAGTAGTGTTAATTATTCCTTAAATATTTAGAATTCTCTGGTGAAACCACGCAAGCCTCAAGATTTCACTGTGGGGTGGTTAATTATGAATTTGACCTCTTTAAAAGTTATGGGGCTATTCAAATTATCTGTTTTATGTTGGATAAGTTGTGTTAATTTGTATGTTTAAGGAATTAGTTCATTTCATCTAAGTTAGTGAATTGATGAGCACGGCAGGGTCTGTAGTATTGATTTTCTAGTCATTCAAATCTACATTTATGTCTTTCGGGGATGGTTTTACATTTCCCTCATACGAGCTTGCACATTTTTTTAAGTTTATTAACAATTGCACTGAGTGTATTTCCAAGTGTTAATCGTCTTTATTGAAAATGTAGTTGGTATAAACTATTAGACCCTTTAACTTGTTATTGTTTGTGATATGAAAACTACAACTTCCTACTACCTCACTAACTTCTGATTGATTTCGTGTTATCATTGACTATATAGGATTTTCCAGTTATACTATCATATCTTCTGTGTTTTTTGCTTGTGTTTTTATCAATTGTCATGTCTCCGATTGATTTCTCTTGTCTAATCTCATTGACTAACAGACTGTTTGGCAGCAAATCACGGGAATAGGCTTCCACTGATATATGAAGAGCTAGAATGATTCACCTAGGAGTTCGTCTGGCCCTGGTGGGGTTTTAGTGGGTTTCCTTGCTTACTTTGTTTTTGATTTGTTGCATAGTTTTTTAATGTTTTTCTATAAAAGTCAGTGTTTATGGTTTTGTGTTTAATGGGGTCAGCCTGTACTAAATTCCTCCTATGGCTGCTGGTCCTTTCTGACCTTTCAAGGACCACATACAAACAAGGATATCACGGTCCTGGTGGCCACAATTACATGGACGGTCAGTCTCTCTCTGGTGGGATGAGGACTAACAGACGTACTGCTGTGTCCTGTCGCTATTTCCAATTGTCTTAACTCCAGTATCCTTGTGTCTCCTAAATAATAACCCATGATTTTCAAGTTACTTTGTTACTAAGTGAAGTAGCATTACCTAAAATAGAATAACCTCATATTAGCTATGCTTAACTGTAATTTTGGAAGCTATCACAATGAAATTATTTTGCTTAATTCTTTTTGCTATTTCATCTTCTAAGCGCTAATTTTATTACCATGTGAGATTTTTTTCTTCTTCTTCGGTACATTAATCCATTATCCATATTTTGGATAACATGATGCCATTTTCTACAGCCTTCTCAGAGCCTTCACTGTAATGATTATTTCATCAATATAATGATTTACAAGAATGTCTAGGGGGACCAACTATGTCCCAACACTTGCCTACATGACTTATGTGGAATTATGACATAGCTTATACATATCCATATATATTATATAGTTACACAGTATAGAATTCAGTATAATGTCCCACAGTCTATCAAATTCTTTACTGATTAAAAGCAAATTGATTTTGAAATTCTTTATCAAAAAGGAAAAAAATCACAAAGAATAAATTACAGATGTCTACTTACACCTTTTATAATCTTTTATAATACATTAAGTATTTATTCATGAAGTTGGATAATATGCCCTTTGGATTTTTTCACTAAGTTTTTAATAATTAATGATTGGCTGTAATAACTTATAATTTACTGTTATCTGACCTGCCAAATTAGGAATTGTGTGAAGATATGATGTTTAACTTTCTTTCTCATCTTCCAAACATTTGTTTTAAGAGATTTTTTTTCCCCATCTCTTAGACTAATTCTGCATACTGAGTTTTAAGTATGAATTTTAGGAAGGGTCATTCTACTATTTTAATTTAAATAGTTCTCAATAACAGCAGAGTTGTATTTGTTGTCAAATTCTTGTTTCCTACTTTTAGCTGCCATAAACTGTCTGTATTTTCTAGAAAATTTGTCACTCGTGGTCAAGTATTGATGCTAATTTTCTATGCTGATATTTTGATCTCTTATGTGTCCTGAGAGTCGTGGATCAGATTACCACCTGCCCTTCTCCATAAGGTGAAAATGGAGGAAGACTATTTTTAGCAAAGACCATCTAGTGGTGAGTAGCCCTGAGTCCCAGCGTGTCACTCACATTCAAGAGCACTTAGACAAGTTACACATCTTTTCTGAATCTTCTTGGGTGCTTCTATAAAATTTCACTAACATAATTACAAATATCCATATTCCTAATGAGTTTTCCTTCATCTATCAGCTGCTCCCCTGTCTCTCTTTCCCTCCCTCTCTCTCTTTCTCTCACATACACACACACACACACACACACACACACACACTCTCCAGAATGGACCTGGGCCTGTGTGTTATAATGGAAGTTTCATCCCGATACATCCAGACAGAGAAGCTCACTCTGAGGTCTTAGGCTCTTGCCACTGAATTCCATGAGGAGTCCAGAGCCAATGTGCAAGGGTACATTTTAAAGCTGTTAGTGCACGGAAATGCAGTATAATATTGGATTGATTCAAATTTACTTAGAGCACTCATTATAAGATTTGGAATTTATTGTATGGTTTCAGAAACAGGAGCACCTTTAATGACATTCCAGGTTAATTACTGGAGTCCATGCCCAGTGGTCAGCTAGGATCAAGGAGGCAGTCTCAGAGTAAAGGCACAGGAGTGCATTGGGAAGTGAAGGGTACACATCCCAGAAGGCACCGATGGCCATCATCCTCTGTGTGCCCCAGATGAAGTTGAACTGCGATGTGAGACTCCAGGTCCAACCTGTCAGTGCAAGCCCAGGTGGGTGACTGTTCCCTTAGAAGCAGGCAGATACACTAACCACAGGAGGCTGCAGGGTGTGCAATAACAGCAGACTGGTCACTGGTTCACTCCCAGGAGGAAAATAATTGAGAGCTCAGTTGAGATATATAGGTAGGACCATTCTAAGTCCTGAGATAGACTTAGAGCTTACTCCAGGTTATCAGCAGGGGATCTTTCAGGCTTAGGCTCTAGAACATGGGTTTACAGACCTGG
This sequence comes from Galagoides demidoff, assembly GCA_963574575.1. Taxonomy (NCBI): domain Eukaryota; kingdom Metazoa; phylum Chordata; class Mammalia; order Primates; family Galagidae; genus Galagoides; species Galagoides demidoff. The sequence continues at coordinate 3,968 of CAUYQV010087166.1, read as the reverse complement.
CACCTTGATTGAACAGGCTTCTAGGTCTCTTTGAGAAAGACCCCAGTGATAGACTCATGTCTCTGTTAGAACCTTAGAATCGTCCTCTGAGCCTTCCCAGTGGGTCCAGTAGTCACCTCCCAGAATGACAAAGCGCTGAGAGAAGAGAACACCATGGTTTTCTCTGGGATTTTCAACACAAGCTCTGAAAAACACTACAACACTATGGTCACCGGTCACTGTGGTCACCAGTCAAGGCAGGGCTCACAGGGTCTATGACAGGCAGAACGTGGCTGGCATGTTTCACAGGGAGAGTCCAGGTAAGAATCAGTAGGCTTTGAAACCTGTGGTTTCTTCATCGTGGTTACCTGACCAATGGAGCAAGACGTATTGAGGAAGCTCAGCCAGAAGGAAGCCGTGGAGCAGATGCAATCTGTGGGAACTGTGAGCCCAAACTGCAACTACATCTTGGTAGGACTGTAGAATTAGTTCACCAGTAACTAATAGAAAAACATAGCATTTGAAGGTCATCTGGTGTCCACATTTAAATCACGTCTTTGGTGAGTGCTGATCTTGGAGATGCAGATGGTGAAGTCCATTAAAGGTGAGGCTCGGGGTACGGAATCTTTACTAGATAAATGCTGAGTATGTAGCTATTGACCTACCAAGTGCTTCAATTCCCATCAACTACCGTATTCAAAAGCAGTTCACACTGATCTGGCAGGGACAAAAGTGAATTTCACTGTCTTACCTTGGAGGCTTGTCAATTGTCTTGTTCTTTGTTATAACAGTGTTTGGGAGCACACTGGTTACCTTACTACCAGATAGAACATTGCCCTCGCCTGTGGAGTTGATGAGAGCTATGCTAACTGACTCTGCTGAGCAGAAAGCAGCAAGCGTCCTACAGATTTCACAAAGGCACACGTGCACCAAGAAACAAAGGACCAACCTCATGAAAATTCAGGGCCCTGTCACATTGGTAAGTGTCTAGTGTCCACAGTTCTTGGCTATGACAGAAAATTATTTCTAAAATAAGACATATATTGCTTCAATTAGCACAACTCAAGAAAAAAGAAAGAGGTACAATGTTTGCGAGACATCTGGATTTTGAAGACAACACAGGCAACATTTTGCTCTGTGCACCAATCCATTAACCAGGTTGCCAGTAACGCTGACAGTTTTAAGAGAGGCAGGGAACAATAAACGTCTCAGAAGCAGTTCTCAGGTCCCACGTAAGCTGCTTCTCATGTGGGCATTATAACTTACAGTTGCAGGATGCTGGAGATGCTCCCGGCAGACACAGGTGCTGTGCAGCATGTCTAGAGGCTCTCATAACCCTTGGACTGGGTGCAAGGTCACGCACTCTGCAGCCAGCAGGGACTCTCCCGGCTTGTTTCTGGGGTCCTAAGAAATGCGGAACTGGCAGGCACTGGAAGTGACTGTGATCCTAAAACTAACATCCCGCTGTGAGCGTCATGTCATTGGGTTGTCAGATTGTGTGTGCACAGCAGAAATCCGCATTGCTGTGGAAGTCACAGTCATGAGACACATGGAGGGCACAGGAGCACCTCATAGGCCGCGCTGCGCTCTCCCCGCCTTTACGTCTCATGATCCTCCTGCCCATCACACCCATGAAACTCACAGTTTGATGAGAACAAAACAAAGTTAAGGGGTGAGGCTCTCACTGCCATTTCTTTTGTCAGTCTCAGCTTCTGGCATCGCAGAGGGCTCCCAGTCATTAGTTAACAGAAGAGGGAAAGTCCTGCTGTAAAGATGGCCCCAGGAAGGGCGGCCTCAAAGGGCAGTGAAGGGAACCCCAGGTCGGGTGTCTGGTGTGTGTTTGGTGTCTGAGGACAAACAGCCTGAAGTAACAGTGTGTTTGGTGTCTGAGGACAAACAGCCCAGTAAGTAACAGGGGTCCTTAAAAGTTTTTAAACAGGGGGCCAGTTCACTGTCCCTCAGACCACGGGAGGGCCAGACTGCGGGCCCAGGACGAGTCAGCTGCTAAGCAGGATAGGCAGTGGCAGTAAAAACACCCGGCAGGCCAGATAAATGTCCTAGGCAGGCCACATGTGGCTCACAGGCTGTAGTTTGAGGATGCCTGGTCTACACTGACCATGTTTCATGGAGTCGCCATGCTGGCAGGACTTCAGAACAAGAAAGTGGGCTACACAGATGTTTCTGAAGAGGTAATTTATTGGGTTTCTGAAGTGGGCCCAGAGTGAGAAATCCGAGGTCTGTATAAATTCTCAGCCTGGCATTGCCACAGAGATGGAAAGGACGGCACAGGGGTGTCTGCCAGTCACAGCTGCCCAGAGGCGTGGAAGGCGCAGAAATGAAGAGACTGTGGCAGCAGGATTTATAGTTTTGCATGGGGTCAGCAACAGGGAAGCACTCACCAAGTGCCCAGTTTTAGAGGGGCCAGTGCTGACCCCCCTGTATAGCACCATTCCAGGAGGTACTAACCATCTACCTGGTGGCAGGTTGATTACATTGGGCTCCTTTAATTAAGAAGAACAAATCTTTTAGACAGATTGATGTGGAGTCTCCTCCACTGTCTGCAACTCTTCTTCCAGAATCACCATGTGTGGACTTTCAGAAAGTCTTCTGAATTGCTACCAACACTCATTTATAGCAAAGAAAGTGAGCTGGGAGAGTCACAGCCATGCAGTGCACTGGTACCGTCAGGTGTCTCGGCACCCTGGGACAGCTGGCTTGACTGGATGAGAGGAGCCCCTGCTGAAGGCTCTGTTGTAACACCAGACAGCAGACAACATCTGCTGAGTCCAGACTGTTCTCCTAAAGAATTCCGTTTAAACCTCTAATCTGCAAGTAATATGCTGTCCTGTTGACTTCAGAGTGGGGGATCTGTGGGACAGAGATAAGATCGGCCCTTCTCCTTATTACATTAATTGACCACAGAGAAGAATTTTCTTTCGTCCCATTCCCCCAGTCTGGAGCCTGGACCTTACGTAGTAACCAAGATAACACTTTCACTGAAGAACACAGCCAGGGTCTCAGCAAATTGTGTGAAAGGACATCCCACGTGGCCTGTCTGGGCTGCTCATATTGGTAAATATATACATACACAGTGCTTTTGTGTGAACATGTAATATATATATACACACATCTATATGTAACTGTAAAGACAGATGTAAGTTATGTATAATGCACTTTATAAATGTTAAAAATTATGTTTATATTTATAAATACTTATACATGATTATATATTTATAAATAAAGACATTTATACCATACATACATATACATGGTATAAATACATCTGGAAATAAAAATAGAGCAACGTGCCGATATTAAGTCATTTGATTATATAAATGCCAACACCAAAGATGTGGGATTTAACAGCATACGATCTGTCTACCCAGCGGTTTCTACCATTTGATCTGGCTCCACACAACTTACTGAATCACTTTTTAATTTGGCTTCCTAGACTGCAAAATGGGACAACAGTCATAAATATCTTATAGAAATGTTAAAAAAACTGAAAACATAATTCATATAAAATATTTTTTTTAGCCATTCTCTTTTTTTTGAATTTTTTTTATTAGATCATAATTGTGTACGTTAATTCTATCATAGGATACAGTGTGTTGCTTCCATATGCAGTTTGGAAAACTCTCACCCAACTGGCTAACATAGCCATCATGTCTTTCTCATAATTGTTGTGTTAAGACATTTATATTCAACCTTTAGACAAATTCACATGTACCCTAATAGGATAAATTATAGGCGTGGTCCCCACAATATCATTCTCTTCACCCATCCTCCCCTCTCCCTCCCCCCCCCTTTCCCCATAGTCTAGGGTTCCATTTGGATTGTAGCTTTCTTAAGATAGCTAACAATTAGTTTCATAATAGTGTTGAGTACATTGGATACTTTTTCTTCCATTCTTGAGATACTTTGCTAAGGAGGACATTTTCCAACTTCATCCATGTAAACATGAAGGAGGCAAGGTCTCCATCTTTTTT
>CAUYQV010087165.1:0-40266 GCA_963574575.1 Galagoides demidoff | reverse complement strand
CAGGCGTCTGTGGTCCCAGCTACTTGGGAGGCTGAGGCAGGAGACTCGCTTGAGCCCAGGAGTTGGAGGTTGCTGTGAGGTTGCTGTGAGCTGCGATGCCACAGCACTCTCTATCCAGGGGGACAGCTTGAGGCTCTGTCTCAAAAAAAAAAAAAAAAAAAAAAAAAAGCAGATAGTGCTTACGTTTTATCTAGAAAAAACAGTAGACTTTGCCAGCAAGACAAAAGCAGGAAAGGTATTCTAAACAGAGGGGAGAACATATGTGAAGGCTCTAAGTTAGGAAACAGCATGGCTCATTCAGTAAACTGCTCAGATTCGAAAACTGAAGCTTGAGATTTATGGTGGAAGAAATGCAGATGATGAGCCAGATATGAAAGGCCTTGTAATGATAAAGAGTTGGGACTAATAAAGTGTAGGTTTTAAGAAAGAAGCAATGAACAGATATGCATTATAGAAAAATTACCTTGGAGGTGGTATAAGGATAGGTTACAGGTGGTCAAGTCTGGAGACATTTAGTGACCTCATTCTACATCCACTGTTAAATAAAGACATAACATTATCATATACTTTTCTATTAGAGAGCCAGGGATCCGAAATAAAAATAATAATGCTTTAACAGATAAAGTTAAATTATCCAAAGGAAATCATTTACCTTCATGAATGTATATTCTAGAATTAAATAATTCCCACATATCTTTAAAAAGAAGAGGTTTCTAAAATTAGATATGATACATAAAAACTACTTGGAACTAGTTTTACCCTGAGAACTACTCTTACGTATCTTTCTCTTTTAGGACATACAATACTGCAGATCTGCAACATAAAAACCATGCAATAATCAAGTAAATGAGGTGACAGCTATGATGACTGGTTTGATGTAACCACGTCAGATTGTATAAAAAAAAAATCAGCACATTGTACTCCACATATGCATGAATGTACTCATGATCTATGTGTATTTGACTTAATAATTTTTTTTTAAAACCAATGCAGTATAATCCTGGGAATTTTAGTTTATACTGATTATTGGCAAGGCTACTCTTGATATATCTATCTATCTATCTATACCTATGTATGAAATCTGAGGCCCTGAGAGAGAAGGAATTATAAAAGGTCACACCATTAGCAGCACAAGGAAGGCTGGAATTCATGTCTTATAATTTCCTTTCTAGGAACTGTTTTAGTTGTCACATTTATGATTCTAGAATTTTGGATAACTGAAAATACACTGTCGTACTCTTATTTTCAGCAGTGTATCAATGAAACCATGAAACTATTTTTGTGGTCCATATACCTTACGAGAAAAACATATCTATTATATGTGTCTACGCTTGACAAAAAGAAATCTCTTTCTGAAGTTTGTGCTGTAATAACAACACCTACTCCCCCCCCAACCATATCCTATTCTTCTGTAGGAAACCTAAAAATATCCTTTCTCAAACTCGAGAAACAATTAAATTTGAAAATAAAAAAGACCTAAGATTAATTTATCTTTATTTAATTAAATATCCAACTACCTTAACATGATCCAACATTTTACTTAGGTCTATGTCTTTTCTTAGTTTGTTGCGCTACCTACTCTACCTCATTCCCTTATAATTTTTAGATATTTTAAGTATCTTCTTGGCTTCATTATTGTGGAAGTGGCAACCTTGACCAAAGCCTTACAAATTCTGTACATTTCACTAATTTGCATAGTTACCAAAATGTTTCAATTTTTAGATTTCTCGAATTTGCACTTAAGTAATGCCTGCTCACTGAAATAAAGTAATATAAAAGTACAAAAATAAGCAGCTCCTGTCCATGCCTCTGCAACTCCCTCCTGAAGAATTCTACAAACATGATTAAGTTTGATATGTGTATCCTTACAGACTTTTTAATGCTTATGTAACACAAGCATCTTCAAAGAGTCAATATATATTTAACACCTAAACTCTAATCATAATTTAATCTTTCTTTAATAATTCAGAAGGGAGGCAACTATCTTGCTTGATTGCTGGTCATCACAACACACACCAATTATATTTCATACAGGGATTATAAAATAAAAGAAAGAGCTGAATCCCAAGTACCCGAAGTATTTCTTCCTTAACAGCATCGCAACTTTTAATGTATGTATTTATTTTTTGTCTTCCTCTCTCTCTTGATTTAGAAAATCACATGACAACTGCAATCACTGTACTTCCAGAGTAACACCTAGCAGATAATCAACTATTTGTTGACTAACTGGTCTATGCTTACTTAGAAATCAGAAAAGCTAATTTTTAAAAAAGTCTCTGAAACCTGCTTAATTTATCATTTGCCTTTCTCTCAAAAATGGGGAGGGGATCTGCTTAAGGTATTCTGGACTGTCATTCCAAACAAACATCTCCTCAACAACAAGTTTATCTCTCTATGAGAACAGGGCCCACTGCCTGTAGACTTCATTTACAGGCCTCTGCATAGCGTGAGCAGCTATCTAACAAAAAGAACTGTCAGGCAAAAAAAAAAAGACTTTCTGACCTATACATTTTTTTAAAACCGCATACATATAGGTGATTTTATTTAAATTCCACCTAAGTCTGGGCTAGTTACAAAGAACTCTGCAAAAGATCCAAAGCTAAGGACACCTGTACGGTACAATGAAACTGTTAAACAGCATTCCCTAAAAGAGCTCCACTAGCCATCCTTACAGGTCAAAAGATGCTTTTGCTGAGCTCTAGCTTTGGGACTTAAAATTCCAATGCTTTCTGGTGGCTGAACCTGAAATTATCTCTCTCCACAAATGCTTTTCAAAGGACAGAGAGAAGCCAGAACACACGTGGCAGCACTGCTTGACTCTGCCTAATGATCAGGCAAACACTTCAGAGCAGATTAAATAATACAGGATCCCTAGGAATAATAATAAAGCAGAACACCTAGGAAAGGCCCACAGCCTCCCCGTCCAGCTTCCAGTTGCTGAGGAGCTGTATCCACGCTCAATCTGTGAGGACTCGTTTCCTAAAGAACCTACAGACACGTGCCCACCTAAGGCGCTGCCACCTCTCCAAGCTCCCAGAGCTCCAGCTAGACCAGCGCGCCCCCACAGGGATCCCGGGGCAAAGAAAAGAAAACTGCAGAACAAACCCACTATCTCTCCAAGTAGGCAACAACACCGATTAATCCTCAAACTAAACAATGAGTAAATTTCATTTGGATAGAGAGACCTGATAAAAAATGTTCCAGGATGCTGACCAGTCACAGACTGCCTAACGGGCCGGCTCTGGATGCCACTAAAGCCTTCTCCCGCCCCTGCCCAACCCAGGGCACGCCGAGCCGCGCCCACCCGGAAAGGTAACCGGGGACCCACTAACTCGCCCCACCACCCGCAAAAGACTGGAGGCCAAGCCAAGTTACCGCCCCCCTCTGGGCAAAGGCGAAACCCCAATACAGACGCTAGTCGCGGCCGTACACCCTTACGCCCCCAACAACCCACCAAGGCGGCCCCCGCCCCTGCAGAACAGATACATCGCCCTCTCACCCTGAAACACTGAGCAACAGACCCAGCTTCAGATCTGGAACCCTGCTTCATTTCAGGAATCCAAAACAGACGCCCACTCCTGCTCAAAGGACCCCCCAAACCCTAACGATCTGCCCCTGGAGAGCCAGGACCTTCCCAAACTGCATCCTCTCCCCGCAAAGAGCCCAAGACCCCAATAACCAGACCCCCTATCCCGGAACCCCAGTACCCACTTCAAAGAACATTAAGACTCATAAATCTCCCTCGACTCCAAAGACCCGGGACCCTCGATGCCTGCACCCACCGCCATCCCTAGCCAGAAGAACCCCAGGACCCGCAATAAACTGCCCCCTCACTTCGGGAGCTCCGGAACCCGCCACACCGCCCTTCGGTGCCCGCACCCAGATCCCACAGCACCGCCGCCTCGCCCCTCGCACTCCCGAGCTCCGCCGAGCCTCGCGCCCACCAGGCAGCGCCGCGCAGCCCCGGAGCCGCCGCCGTCAGGAGCCCGCCTGTCCCGCTGCTCCGCGCCCCGGCTCCCCGACCGCTCCTCAGCGGAGACACGCTCCGGGCTTTCTCACCTGAGCAGCGTCGGAGGGCAAGCAGACGCGGGAGCTCTAAGGAGCAGAAGGAGACAGCAGAGAAGGGGCGGCTCAGGCCTGCGGTGCCGCAGCTCCAACCCCTCGGCGAGGAAGCGCTGGTGTGAGCAGAGCCCTCCCGCTCCGCGCGCAGCCGGGAGACCGAGCCACTGCCGCGCTCGCCGCTCTTCCCGCGAGATCCCAGCCACGGCGAGGGGCGGGGCCACGGCGGGGGGCGGCCGCAGCGGCTCCTCGAGTGACAGCCCTGACAGCCCCGCGGCGGCGGCGCAGGAGGTGGAACTCGGAATCTACTACGACCAATTGCGAAAGAGAAAAGGCTATTCCCCACGCCCCTCCTCCGCCCCTTATCAATAAACTATGAGCAAAGGCAGCAGCCACCTAAAGTAGTTGGAGGCCTTAGGCTTTCGGGGTAAGGTACCTTGCATGACGTGCCTTGGCTTTGTGTCTGGTCCTGCTAGGCCGCCGTACCTGCACCAGGTTTGGGGAAGAGACTCGTCTTCACACCGGTGTAAACCGAAGCGCTGTTACCCTTGGTTACAGCGCGGCCTGAAGTGCGCAGGGGGTTCCCACTTTCCAGGTTGAGGGCTCATCCTCCTCGAGTGTTCTAGATCTCTGTTTAATGCACAGTCCTCTTTCTCACTGTTTTGGCCTCTTCTCCCTCTTCACCCCGAACAGGGAGCTATTGTTAAGGTGCCCATGTTTTTCTAAAACCCAACCCGGGACATCTGGTCTGACAAAGAACTCTCTTCTGATTTGCGCGTTTATTTCTACTTAAAGCCTTTTAGAAGTGTGAAAAGAAAATCTCCTTTGACTCACCAACATAACAAATTCCAAAAATACATGAAAAGTAGACCCCAGTGCCCAGTAGTGTTTGGCACACGCAGGGTACTGAATAAATGTGAAAGGAATGAATGAAGACTGTGATATTTAAATATATGAAATCTGGATCTGCCCCAGAAAATGCAGCTTTCTTAGCCCGTCTATAATGACAGCTAATCTTTTCACCCTTAAGTCCAGTCTCTTCATTATCATGCCTCTCCTGTAGCCTTCATTCATCTTCCCCTCCTCACTCCCTCACTCGCAGCAGGAAGTGCCCTTTCTCCTCATCAAGGTTAACCCCTGCACCTGTGCACTAGAGTGCAGCCATTCCCAGATTTTGTTTATCCAGTTATCCTTTCTTTCCCCATTATCAATTTCTCCCTTTAACTGAACTCTTTTTTCCCACAAACACATTCAGTCTCCCCCATTCTTTGACGAGAACAAAATCACCCAGCCTCTTCCACCCACTCAAACTACCTTCTTCTTTCTTCTCAGAATCATACTTCTTGAGAAACATTGAAAAACATTTGCTGTCTCCACTTTCTCATCTTATTTTTCTCACCACAATGTTGCTTTTGTCCACACAATCTGCTGTTCTCCCAATGGTTACAAAAAACCTCTTTCCTAATGGATGGATGATCTATTTGGGGGTATCTTTCCCACCGACTCCTCTCAGCCTATTGACAATGCTGACGTTTCTTCCTTTAGCACCTGCCTGACTATATTCTCCTGATTCTATAGCTACTCTTCTGATTTTTTTTTCTGTCCCTTTTCCTGGTTTGAAAACTGTTGCATATCGATGTCTCCTTATCTTATAGCCACACCTGGTGCATAATTTGAAAATTAACCACACATGGTTGCACATTTTGAGTGCCAATCAGTGGCTCAGACAAAAGCTGTTGGAGGAGTCCAGAGGGAAGAGATATGGCTGTGAGGCTTGAGCTGGGTCATAAACAGTAGGTTGGCCCATATAAATGCAGGGCAGAAATGGAGGCCTTTTAGAGGAGAAAAATAATGTGAACCTGAGCACAGAGAAAAGGCTGTGGGCCAAGCCTGGCTGTGGGTTGACCAGTTTGATAGATACCTACAGAAGAATAGTGGCAGCTAAGATTAGAGGAGACATCAAACAATTAAAGGCCTTAATAACCAGCCCAAGCTGATTAGACTTGATTCTGTATAAATGGGGAGCCAAGACCAACTCTAACATTTGTAGGGCCCATAAGAAGGTTACACGTAGAGGCCTACCTACCAAATGTCTAAATATGTAAAACTTGTAAAACAAGCTGACAAACTGTGAAATTTTTGAAAAGTATGTCCTTTTGCCTTGACTAACATACTTTCATAACAACTTGGAAGACCAGGTTTGAATTTAGAATTCTGGGACTTCTTAGAGCTTGCTTCTGGAGCAAGTCAGGTCAGGGAGATCTCCACTCAGAGCAGAGCAGCCTTTACCCCTTTGCTTCTCATAGCCAGTTCAGCACTACTCTGCAAGGTACCACCCATTCCATGGGTACTCCACCCACATGCCCAAACTCCATTCCCATTTTCACCCCTCCAAAATAGGGGTGGCTTTTGCATGGGCCCAGGAGTTTATATCTCAGCATCTGGGGGAGAAGCCCACACAGGCTCTAGAAGTGGCTCAGGGCCATTTGGACAGGGAATTCTGCCTCCTGGGTCCCTGAAGGGATAAAATGAGTCCTGGTGAATACATTCCCTGGCCTAATGGACTCCGGCTGAGTATGGAGGAGTATAGTTAGAGAAAGGTCAGAGCACAGCCCTTTAAAAGCAAGACCTTCCTGTATCTAAAGGTGGTAGCAGCAAAGCCACTGAATTTTTTAGTAGGGGAACAACATGTAAAGTTAGTTTATAGCTTCAAGTATGAATCTGTGCTTTTCTGCCCTCTACTCTCACACTGGTGTCTTAATGGCAGGAATGTACTAGAAAAAAACTCTATTCTTGATTTTATCCTTACATGACATCAGTTTGCCAATGCTCAGTTTCACAAATTATGCCATTCTATGATTCCCTTATTAATTAGTGTATCAGAAACCTGGTGTTGCTGAATGGGAGAAAAGAGAAAAGCTATGAAGTGCTCTCAGCCTGGAATAAAGCTGGGAACACTTTGACTTCTAAATAAAAATTCTTTGCAAGTAGAAGCTCTTGAGGAGACCCATTTGAAGGATACACAAGCAATATGAGTACTGCAAAGGCAGTAAGCTGCCACAGATGGGGGCACCCCTCTCGCCATCTGTCTTTATGGCGTGAAGCTTCACTCTGTGGCCTGACAGTCATGCTTTTTTCCAACAACCTCTCCATCTGGTACCAGGTGCTTCCTTTCCTCATGTTAGAGCCACCAAGGACCCAGAATCACTGTGGTCAGACATTCAAGCCTAGAATTCTGCCTGTGGGTCCTGAACATCCCTCAGGAGTACTGCAGTGATTTTAATATAAGGCTTTGGCACTTGCTTGATCCCAGAATTGGGATCTACTCATAGTCTCACTGTCACCATCTGTGACTGGCCTTTGCCAATGAGCAGAATAGAATCTGCTAGCTTCTTACTCAGGTCTTACCATCTGCTGCATTCTGACCTATTAGTCTAGATGAGTACAACCAAATAGTCCTGCCCCTGTTCGGAAGCCTTCCTAATGTCCAACACTGTGAGCATACTCTAAGAAAAGCTACTTCCTGGCCACTGCATATTCACAAGGGACACAGAAGACAGTGTTGTTTTAAAAGGTATAGATGAAAAAAATCTAGCTCTCTCAGACACAGCTTTCACTTTAACCTTTTAGAGTTTTGAGGATCCTCTATTTGGTTGGGTTTGAAGGGTAAAATTCTGTGTGAATGACTCCAAGATTTGAGGGAATGGTATTCATATGTCCATTTGCTGCCCCCAGACTAAGCCCCTGACTTTGGTTTGCTTTTGGCAGATAGCCAGTCACAAAGAGAAAAAATTGAGGCCAAGCTAGGTGGATCACTTGAGCTCAGGAGTTGGAGACCAGTCTGATCAAGACTGGACCCCATCTCTACTAAAAATAGAAAAATTAGCTCGGCATTATAGCGGGCACCTATAGTCCCAGCTACTTGGGAGGCTGTGGTAGGAGGATCACTTGAGCCCCAGGGTTTGAGGTTGCTGTGAGCTACGATGATGCCATGGTACTCAAGCCTAGGGCAAAAGAGTGAGACTGTGTCTGAAAAAAAAAAAAGAAAGCAGGTGGGAGATGGGGAGAACAGTGGTGGTTTTCCAGCATGTTTCGACATTATTTGATACACTTCCTCTGAAGAAGTGGAGCTTAATTCTCCTCCCTTTGAGTATGAGGTAAATCTAGTGACTCACTTCTAGCAGACAAAATATGGCAGAAGTGACTGTGTGACTTCTGAGACTAGGTTATAATAGACATTGCAGCTTTTTTCTTAGTGTTTCTCCCTCTTTGATCACTCACTCTCGAGGAAGCCAGCTGCCATGTCCTAAGAATCTTAAAGGAAAGGTCTCTCTGGCAAGAAACTTAGGTCTCCAGCCAAAACCTGTGGGAATGAGCCATCTTAAAAGCCCCCATCCAGCCTCAGTAAAACCTTCTGATGATTACAAGCCCAAGGCCAACACCTTGACACAACCTATGAGAGACCCTGAGCCAGAATTCCTCAGCTAAGCCTCTCCCAAATTCCACACTGGAACTATATAAGATACTGCATATTGATCGTCTGAAGCCATTTCATTTTGGGGTCATTTGTTATACAGCAATAGATAGCTAACAGGAGTGTTGAAATAGTTCAGTCTACTCTGATTCTGGGACAAAAATCTGAAAACATACATTCTATCAGGCACCAACATTACCTAAAGAGCAAAGGACAATGGATTAAAATTCAAGAGCTACTGTGCCAAAAGAAAGTGGAAAAAAACCAATTTGTAGTGGAAACAAAGATTCTAGTGCCTTCAGACTCTTAAGAGCATCACAAAGACGAAAGATAACAGTTGTGGGGCTATTTGGAGATAGTTAACAGTAGTCTCGAGCAGCAGGGAAGCCTTGCCCTCCCAAAAGCTTAGAGCGCTTCGCAAACATACTACTTTCATCTAATCTTGTAGGAAAGTATATGTTTCCATGAAAACAGAAGAGAAAAACCTCAAACATGTTCTTACCCATCCATATTAGCTAAAAATAAAAAGTTGAAAATTTCATCCATAGGGACCTTGTCAAAATAAAATTGACATCCTGACAACATTAAGTGCCCGTGTGAGAGCAGGATGTGTTTGACAACAAGAAGATTGAAATTCTTTCTGAATATAATACTGTATTTCTGAAGTCTAAGATTGTGAATTAAGATCCAGTAAGAGAGCAATTTCTCTGTTAAATTAAAAACGAGGAAAATCTATCTTAAAAGGAGGCCAGCTGGCTGAGTTAGACATTGCCTGTCTAACTTCACTGTACATATGTAAGAGCCATATAGATGGGCCATATACACAAAGAGTCCAGTAATTTACAGGAGATAATTTACAGCTAAGAAAATATATTTGAAGTTCATTTGTATCCCTCTGATTCAAATGAGCATAACAGATGTTTTGACCTTCCATTTCCTTTAACTGTGAGGGTAAAAATTAAGTCTTTGAACCACAAGATCCTAGAGAAAAATCTGAGTCACCCTCCTTCCCTCAATCTCTGTCAAAGATAATCAACAAATACTTATTAGATGGCTACTAAGTGTAAGGCATTGGGAAGAATACAAAGTATAAGCTACAGTTCTTGCCAAAAGCTGTAGGAAGAAGGGAGCAGATGGAGCGAGAACTTTCCCAGAGAAAGAAAAAACTGCTCCTGTAACCCATGGGTGGGGTCAGCCTCACAGAATTGCAAAAGTGGAATATGAAAGTTGGGGAGTTTCTCAAAGAGAAATTGAAGTCTATTATCAGAAGAAAGGATAACAGTATCTCAGTTTTCCCTGGTCGAGGTGGGGGGAGCCATATGAACTAAAATAGAATCAGAATTATACAGCTCCTAACATGCAGTAAGTTCTCTTTTTTACTTAAACTAATTCAAAGTTAGCCTCTTGCCCCTGAAAAAGTCCTACACTAGTAGCCAAGGACTGCCATACACAGAAAATATCAACAGAATGGCAAGGGCTGCTCCTGGATGGAGTAAACAATGTAAACAAAAGCTTAAATATAGCAAGTAGAAATGTTTGGTGATACGGACTGTTCACTTAGAGAGGAAGTTTATGCAGAAATAGAAGTCAGAATCAGATTACAGAAGGGCTTGAAAGCCCAGGAAGAATCTGAACTTGATTCTTGAGATAACTCCAATCCATCAGAGGCTTTTGAGCAGAAGAGTGACCTGGTCAAACCAGTGTTTGGGGAATATTAATCTAGTTTGATCTCACAGGTTGGACTGAAGTAGGGAATTTCTAGCATGAGACAATGAGGACAGAATCCAAGTACAGATTCTGTGCAAGAAGGAATGATTTTAATAGTAGGTAACCACTGAGTAAGGCAGAGCTAATCAGGTTTTCATTATCAAATAGTACGGGAAGCTCTCAGTGGAGTTTTGAATTAGAGACTTAGTACCTAAGATTGGTCTTATATACATTCCACAGAATGAGCCTAGCATTCTGATAGAAGTTTAGTACATAACAATCAATACGACAACTGTGAATATTAAAGTCAATGATGTATACTTCCATGAAACTAAGCATAGCCATGATAAGTGTTACGAAAATACTGGATGCTATGAGATCATGTGTCAGGGAGCCTAATTCCAGTCTTATTGGGCCCCTGAGAGTCAGCAAAGGCTTGCAAAAGAAGTAACATCTGAGACCTGAAGCAGGAGTGGGAGTTAGCATGTTGAAGGGAGTTGACAAGTAGAACACTCCAAGCAGAAGCATGCTAAGATTAGACGGTATTTTGATCAAAGATCTGACAAAATTCCAAAGTGGCTTTCCTCCAACGATAAAGAAAGAGTCTAGAGAGGTAGGAGGCAGGATTATACAGGGTCTTATGTATAAAAACTTATGCATGAGAACTTTACCCTAAGAGCAATTTTAGCATGTTTTTCTGAGGTTGATCAATTCCATTCTGTTTTGATCACAAAAAAAAGATCAAAGAAAGTGACCAACCTCATGCATAGTCCAAGTAAGTGGTCAATGGATGGTGTGACTCTAAGGCCTTCTACTTTGAGAATATCTCCCCTGCTGGGAAAATGATGTCCAAAATTTCTTGGTCAGGGGATTATTTGATACAACAATGAAAGATTAAATGTCAAATGCTAATTCTTCTAGGAAAAGGAACAGAACGACTTAAGTTTGCCCTCAGATGCAAACAAATGATAGTTGAACTTACTGAGATCAGGTTTTAAGGTCACAGAGGCGAGGTGAAGGACAGAAGGAAATCTCATACCCAAAGTAGGAAGAAGAAAAGAAACGGGGAAATCAAGACACTCTAAGGCACCTTAGGACATAGCACATGCTCAACAAGTATTTGTAGGAAGGAATGAAAGGAAGGGAGAACTGGATGTCATAGTTTTATCAAGGCTTGGCTTCTATTTCAGGTAAGCACATTGACTGCTTTCTGCCTGAGTCCATACATACCACATATTAGGAAGACTTGGGATAAGGAACGTAGAGAACAGAGCATAAATACAGTTTCCAGAAGTCCTTGGGGATTCATAACTTGTGATCCTAGAACTACAAGATCAGGCTATGGTTTTACCTTCCAATGAACATGACATCTAATTTTTCCCCAGGAAGGCTGGGAACCTGGAGAATGACCAGGGATAAAGCCCTGTGAAAGTAGTGGGCAGATAACCAGGGGCGGACACTGCATTTCTGTGCCTGCAGGGTTGAGGCCCCGCACCTGGATTGCGTTGACCCTCCACCTCTAAGCTTCATTTGTAAAAACCACTGTCTCTCTTCTTTAGAAGCCGCTGGAACAAACTGTTCATTAGCAACTCCCAGAGGTTTTGTTTAAACAGCCATATAGGATCATTATTATTGACCAAGAGTTGTCCACATCTGTAGACTTTTTCAAATATGTTAGGGGAGAAAAGTCTAAGAAAAACTGCTTGTGAGTAATTAAGAATGGTTTCTCTTTTTCTTACTGTGCCTTACAAAAGACAAACCTCTTATGTTCCTTGGGCACATTTCAACTAAATATGTATTTTTGCCATATTCTCATAAGCCTCTGCTGTCAGAATAAAAATACTTCTGGAATAGGATAGTAAACTCACTGTGTTAATGGTAACTTGACCTTTCACTGATTTCAAATTAACCAATGGAGAAACAGTAAGTTGCCTTAATTAAAGCATTATCTTCATTAAATGTTATTAGATGGGTAAGAGAAGGGCTCCCTGAAAATCAGCGTGTGCTATGGTCATAACAACCCCAGCATTTTGAAAGTAGCATGATTGAAGGATCTAAAATTGAATATAGTGATTGGATATCTCTGCAAAATATGAACCATGTTAACAATGATTCCTTTTCCCCAGTGTGTTCTAAAGATTGTTTCCATGGTGATCTACATTGTTTTGTCTAAATTTTTCTTCATGCCATTTTTCTCCCTCCATCTAGATATTTGCAAAGCACCTATCACTTGAATATCTCTTCTCTGAACAAGTCCCCAGGAGGAGAAAAAGTATATTTCTTGGAAGAAATGAAAAGCTGCCACTTGTCAAAAAAAAAGCCTGATTTTCAAGATTATGTAGGGCCTGAGATTCTCCCTAGAGGGCCTTTCCCCTGGGATCCACCTTCTTTCTGCTCAGGTGGTGGGAAGGCAAAAACCCAGTCTACTTATTCTGTCACTCCTGAAATGTTTTCTCAGGTGTCCAGTCCTTTCCAGACTTTACACAGAATGAAAAGCTGGAGTGGGGGAGACATTATTTGGGAGGAGATATTGTTGAGATGCCTCTGCTGTGCGGTGGAGGCAATGCTGCTTGTACACCAGATCATTAGTTTCCCCTAGCACTCAGGAAGACGTCATTTTCTAGGTGACACTAGGTACTAGTTCTTGGCAGGGATGAGAGCAGAGCTGTAAACACCACTCTTTGGCCAGCCCCTAAAATTCTCCTGAGATATCCTTTGCTATCTCGCCTTGTTTATCTATTGGCCAGCTAGGTACAAAGGAACCAGTTAAGGATTTCAAGGTCCTAGAAGACAGAGGAGTCTCCTGGATGGGAGGAGTGGTCCCTGAATCACCAGGGAGCAGACTACCAAACACTTGAACTGATGTAAGAAATAAACCTGTTATTGTGTTAAGCTACCAAGACTTGGGGTTGTTTGTCACAGCAGTTGGCTTACTCTGGCATTAATCCGTGAGATATGGCAGGTCTCTGAGCAGACCCAGCAACGGATAACAGCAGGAAGCCCATGCAGGGAAACACAGACAGTGACCAGAGATGAAATAAGCAGGTAAGAGGTCACAGCCCAGGTTGGAAGTCAGGGTCTCCAAGGTGGCAGAACAGCCATAGCGTGCCTTTAGCTGAGCATGACAATAGGGACACTTGGGATCTGAGGACTGGACCTCCCACTGGACTCCAGCCTGGGAGCACAGTGAGGGCAAGACAGGCCTCCATTCTAAAGGAAGTAACTGGAACATTCAGAAAGGAATCAGGCAGGGCAGGAATTAAAGCAAAAGGAAAAACATATACCTGGTAACTTGGGATACCAGAGGCTTAGACATAGGAGAACAAGAAAAAAAACTTCTTCCCTGGCTCGAGGACCATGTCAGAGGAACAGAAGTTGTACCCTCAGCATTGACTCAGTGTCAATTCTCTGAGGTAATAATACTCGATGAGGGGTTAAGTAGGGTCGTACATATTGGAGGGTATACAGCGGCCTTGGCAACTGCAGTAAGAGGACAGCATGGCATGGAGCAAAGCCAATCAGCAGGTGGAAGACCAGGAAACCAGAGCTCAGGAAGTGAGACGAGAGTTAAGAGGCCATCTACGGAGGTGGTGAGAGATGGAGGGAATAGGAGGTTATAACAGTACCTGAGAAAAATCAGTAAGAACAGAGTTTAACCATCAGCCAGCTTCTACCTTCTAATACCAGGCCAGGTAGACTTCAAGAATGGCAAGAAGTGGGAGATGAGAATAGGTGCGGCTAAGTCAAGAGATCAGGCAGTGCCTGACACCAACCAACAAGGAAAGGAAACCAATCACCCCAAGGAAAGAGCCAGTCCTCCTTCCTCCCTTCCAGGACTGTGAATGAACTGTGTCTGTTTTTGTAAGGTCTGGCTCTCCCTGAACATCATTGTGACCCAAATGCTCCCACATAGAGAATCAACACTTGTCTCATTCAGCTAGTAGGAGCTGGAATTATCACTCTAGCTGTAGGCACTGGACAATCGTCTGGACACTCATAAAGAAGTTTTTATAGCTAGTAGGCTATGAGGTTGTTAACGTTTTCATTCTACCCCATGCCAATGAGTCTGGGTTGCTAGTGTAAAGGATAAGTCTTCTCTGCAGGTTCTGCAGGTTGATCATTATGAGATGTCTACTATATTTTATTTGGAGAAATGGGTAGCAGCCTTTAGGACAATCAAGATCTCATCCAGAGACCAAGGGATCTCAAAATGATCAGGGACAGTACAGGCACATTGAACTGGACAAATAGTTCAGCCCAGGATTCTGTTTCTGGTGCAGATGGATAGATGCTTTTTCCTCAAAACTTTCTCTATGGCCTGGGACTCTTCTGGTCATAGAAATAATCTTCACAACATTCTTTCAAAGAGAGACACAGCTTTTTGTTTTATAAACTGAAATAAAATCTCTGATTTAAAAAAATAAACTCTCTGAGAAAGAACACATTGGCTTATAAGCTATAGATAATTTAATTTATACTACAGTGTAAATGATTGATAATAACCACTTTCCAGAGTAGGTTTTAATTGTGGAGAGGTAGGGAGCAAGCCCTCAGAAATGGGAGTAAGGTGGGACTATAAGGAAGAAAAAGTTCACAGAAAGGAAATAGCTGGGAATCCTAATGGCACTTCTCTACAGCCTGACTTCAACTTACTCCGGGCTCTTCCCCTGCTTGTCTGCCCACCCTTCACACCTGCCACATGTCTACCTTCCCCAAGACACATCATGTCCTTTTATGTCTCTGTGTTTCCCTCTGTCAGGACTTTCCCCCCACCACCCCTGCATCTGCCTGGACAACTCTTACCTCCCCTCTGGGTCCAGGTTAAAAGTTATCTCCTCTGTGAAGTGTCCCATTGTTGCTTCCATCAGTATTTTGTGCAGGCTTTCTTTCACTGGTTATGTTGAATATCTTCTTCAGAAGCAGGGACCATCATTACCTTATCTCTGGATTCCTTGTCCAACATAGGACCATGCTTTGTCATTTCCTAATAGATGATTGCTGGATCAACAAAAAACTTTTCTACTTTTCAACTTCTCCCAAAGTCCAACTCTTTTCTCATATTTCACCCTTCGACCTTGGCTATCTCTTGGCCTCTCAGCTTTCTTTTTTCTTTCTTTTCTTTTCTTTTTTTTTTTTTTTTTTGAGACAGAGCCTCAAACTGTCCCCCTGGGTAGAGTGCCATGGCATCACAGCTCACAGCAACCTCCAACTCCTGGGCTCAAGCAAGTCTCCTGCCTGAGTCTCCCAAGTAGCTGGGACCACAGCACCCGCCACAATGCTTGGCTATTTTTTTTTGTTGTTGTTGCAGCCGTCATTATTGTTTTTGGTGGGCCCAGGCTGGATTCAAACCCGCCACCTTAGGTGTATGTGGCTGGCGCCTTAGCCACTTGAGCCACAGGGCCGAGCCTTTTTTTTTTTTTGGTGGTAAATTGTAAATAAACATACTCAGATTGTGAGAATGAATGGAAATAAAAGTAAACTCCAAGTTTGAACTATTAAAACATCAAAGCAACCTTAAAGAATTGTTCATATGGCTTTGACTTTGGAAAAAAATTAAAATCAAGTGCTATTTATAAAAAAATCCAATCCTTCGTAAGTACCAATTATGTTCCTGACACTGGGCTGGAGCCTAGAAAGAGACATGAATAGTCTTGCCTTTTACCTTAATTATAGTGGAATTTATATACATTTTCCACTTCAATTTTCTGAGAACAGATGAGATCAAAATGTTCTATTCATGGGGAGAAATTGTTCTCCTGGGCTGGTCATGTGCCACCATGATGAGGATTCATATTTGAATCTGTCAATTCACTAAATTAATAGAGAGTTAATTCAGAATGATGAAATGAAGAGCCCGATACATCACGGTAAATACAGAACTCGAATCAGTAGGTACTGGTTCTAGTCTCAGCTTTGCTCTTAGTAGATATGTACTAATTCTCCTCCGTTTCCTCATCTTTTATATAAAGAGAACTTGGCAGATTATATTTTCCCAAGATGGTCACAACACTTTCTCACCTTCCACACACTCTTCTTGCACGCTGGCATTGATTCAGCTCCCACCCAGTCCTCTTCCTTGATCCTGGGTGAAACTTTGGGACTGCCTCAACCAATAGGATATGGAAGAAGCAACAGTATGTGACTTCTGATCTTAGATTATAAAAATGCAGTGTAATTCTACCTTGCTTTTGGGACACCAGCTCTTGGAATTCACCTGCCATTATGTGAGGAAACCCAGACTAGCTCACGGATGAGACCACAGCGTAAGGCCATGTGTGAGTGCTCTAGTCAAGAGCTCAGCTGATGTCCCAGCAGATAGACTTGTGAGCGAAACACATCCAGATGAGTCTAGTCCCTGGCTATTAAGTCACCGTTGGCCTTTGGGTCTCTGATAATATGGAGAAGCAAAAAGCATTTGTTGTTTTGGCCATCTGAATCCTGACCCAAAGAATCCATGAACATAATACAAGGGTTGTGTTATGCTATATGGCTTTGGGGTGGTGTGTTAAATGGGAATAGTATCTGGACTAGATGGTGACATCTGTCTTGGCTACCTTACAAATTGTTAGGATCAAATGAAATTATATTATGCAAGAATATGTTCTCCACAATTCATAAGTAGTCTACAAATAGAATTCAGTAAGCTTACCTGGAGCAGCTGTGCCTGGAGTTTACCAACCTCCTCACCTCCCTGCCCTTGCAAGAAGCATGCTCTTGCAGGCACCTGTACAGAACCTTAACACCCTGAGGAATTCAGTTTGGAAACCCTGTTCTCATCCAAGCCCTTCCTTCTATGGAAGAGAAAACATAATAGGCCCAGAGTGATTTGTCCGAAATCTCAGAGCTGGCTATGTGCTTGCTCCAATTTGTCATGCTGCTTCCCAAAAGAGAACTCTTTAAGGTAGGACCATCCTTGTCTGAGAGCCAGAAAGTTGTGAGCAGGAACAAGCAAGATCATTACGCGATATTTCTCTTCAAGTCTCAAACAGACACTTTGAACTGTTGCCCAATCATGCCAAAGACAAGCCTATTTCATTTCCTTCATTCCCTCGCCTGCTTCTCTCCCACTCAGTCCCAGTAGCATAGATCATTTCAGTGGATAAAGCAGAAAGACTGAGCTGTATGTTCAACGCGGAGCCCTGTAGGCTGTCAGCTCAGTGATGAATGGACAGCTGAGCTAATGCGAAGGTCTGCCTGGTTTAGGTGAAGCTCTGTTTGATCACTGGTCATTGGCATTCATGGAGGGTTCCTAATTGTCACTTGGTGATGCGGTGCTGTACTGTGGTTAAGTGCGTGGGGGCCTCTCTCAGTTATTAACCTTTCTGTTGCTCCTATAGCTATGAGGGCAAAGACAGGCTGGGATTCTGATCAAGTTATATTTAATGCACTGCCTCTCTTACTCAGCTAATATCCCAACTATTTCAGTGGAAGGAAGAAAAAGAAATAAACCCCAAGCCAAACCAAGCAGGAAGGATAAAGGTGAAAACTATTGACCCAAATATAGTAATGTCTTTCCATCAGATGTGGTAGGTTCCCATACCTGGACAGGCCCTGTGGATATTGATGAAGGACCCCTGACATTCTGCAAGCCACAGAAACATAAATCACTGAGTTTGAAAGAGGCTTTGGTGCCTGTCCCCTGAAATAAGTGTGTCGTTCATTTAGGATTTATGGCCCTGGGGAAGACAATTTATCTAAATGGCTACAGAGACCATTAATGGGAGACTTCAATGTTTCCAGTACAGTGGGAGCTATGGGGCTGGGAGCTTTACATGAGAACTGAGGGAAATTAGATTTCAATGAACTTCCAAAAAGCGTCTACAGATGCAGCAATAACTGAACAATCATTTGGCTGGAATGTTTGGGTCTGCACACTGGAGGAAGAGATAATGAATTATCTTTAAAGACAAAGTGAGACATTCACAACAGTGTTTCATGGCAGAGTATGGGGATTTTAATTTTTAAGAAGATTTAAAGTGAGCATTTTTATTACTATAAAAGTGTGTGCTCACTGAACACAACTTGGTAAATAGTCTAGAGAAAAAATTAAATTGCCCATATTCCCACCCTGCGATGATAATCACCGTAAATATGCTAAGAGTTTCTCCCTCTAGTGTTTTTCCTGTGTGTGTACGTGTACACACACACAGCTTATATAATATATATAATTAAAAATTTTTACAATAAGGTTTTTCATTCTGCTTCTTCACTTGACATTATGTGATATCATTACATGTTCTTCAAAAGTATGTTCTGTAAAAGCCATATAACATTTTATCATGTATACATACCATAATATAGTCAGCAGTTCTCCTATTAGTAGACATTTGTTTTCACTCTGTCTCTGAAATTTTCTCTAGTTTAAACCCTAGAAGTGAGATTCCTTTTGTTGTAAGGTATGTGATGCAAATAATCTTTAGAATTTTTCAGTAATTTTTTTCCTCTTTCATAGTAGGCCACGTGTGAGCTATGGGACTTCAGTTAACCTTTCATCCCTTCCTCAAAAATGATCTAGGGTGTGTCATCCTCTCCACCACTCCCTAGCCCTGCAATCTTTTTTTTTTGAGACAGAGACTCACCATGTCGCTCTCGGTAGAGAGCCATGGCGTCACAGTTCACAGCAACCTCCAACTCTTGGGCTTAAGTGATTCTCTTGCCTCAGCCTCCCTAACAGCTGGGACTATAGGTACCTGCCACAATGCCCAGCTATTTTTTTGTTGCAGTCGACATAGTTGTTTAGCTGGCCCAGGCCGAGTTCAAACCCACTAGCTTCAGTGTACGTGGCCAACACCCTAACCACTGAGTTACGGGCACTGCCCAGCCCCACAATCTCACACCTTGGAGGTTTGCCCTTGGATTTAACTACTCCCATGCTTTCCCTGGGTATGTCCTGACTCAATGTTCCCTGTACCAGTATGGCTTTTACCACCTGCAGTCACGTTCCTTCTTTCTCCCCTTCCACAAATCCTACCCATCCTTGGGATCCAGTTTAACTCTCTCCTCCCCCACAGATACTTCCCAGACCCCTCCACCCACAGACTTCTCTCTCCTTCTGAACTGCTCCATAATTTATGTTCTTTGCACCACTCCTCCAACAATTAATCACCACTTACCAGCTGTATGACCTTCAGTAATCCCAGAAGCTTGTCGTGAGGATTTAATGAGATCAAGCCTATAAAATAAATACCTATCACAGTGTAGGCCACACGCTGCAGTTGAGCAATGAATGGAAGCTGTTACTATTATTACAGCCAGTTTGGCTGGTGACATTTCTTCTGTTTAATGTTACATACCCCCTCCTCTATTGCTATTTAACTGTGTGTGACATGGATTCCAAATGCCCTGGGGGGTAGCTGCTCCACAGCACCCAGAGAAGTTTCCTCTCCTAAGAAGCTCACAGGGAACGGTGCTTCTTGTGACCAGGTAGATGGATCATCCAGTCTCTTTCCTTTGCTTTCTGTGCTTAGTTTTGCTTCTTGGATGACCCTGGAGCCAAAAGCTGTGAACTTTTCTACCTCGTGAATGACTATCTAACCTATTAAAGTACATAGCAAGATCCAGTGGGATGCAGTGGCTCAGTGCTTGGAAATTATTCCAGTTTTGTATTTAATTTGATTGTGGGTAGAAATGTGACTGTGTATGAGGTGGGACAATTAAGTTTGTGAACTCATCCTAGAAAAAGTGCTACTTAACCTCATTGCTGAGTATCACTATGGTCACCAGATGGCCAAGGGGAGTACTTCAAAGGCAACCATAGTGATATCCAGCAATGAGATTATGTAGCACTTTCTCTAGGATGGGTTCACAAACTTAACTATCAGACCTCATGCACCAACAACTCTGATGTTTATTCCTGAAAGAGTTCCAAAATTGCTTTAAAGAGTGGATTAAGTACTCATGGTGGTGCATAGCTTCCCAAGGGAGGTGATTATAGTGATATGCAGCAACGGGGTATGTAGCACTTTTTCTAGGATGAGTCTGTGATTTAATTGTCCAACCTGGTATGTGCACCAGACTTTCAAAGTTGGAGGGATGCTCAAAGATCACCTTACTCCTTGTACCCATTTTTGGATATGGGAAATACCTGCATGGTTGGTTCCTGGGAGATCCAAGCTCTGGCTCTTCTTCTATTTACAAAGTTTTATGTCCTGGAGAAGTCAGTATCCTTTCTGGGTTTCAGTTTCCTCATCTATAAAATGAGAGGGCTGGTATAGAATCTTAAATATTACCTACGTAACTTCTAGCCAAATTTTGCATTCCTATAAAACTGAGGCTCAAAGTAATTAAGAAATTTTCCCTAAATTGTGGAAAACAAGGACTAAAATCAAAATCTAACTTAAATTCCAGAGCTTTGTAATCACTGTAGTCTTCTTGCCACCAGAGGCACTCATCTAATGCCTATCTTATGTCAGACATCTATAAACATCATAAACAGGTATGATGGGGCCTAGTTCTCATGGAGCTTTTACAGTTTAGCTGAAAACACAGACACAAACAGAAAATTACAATCCTAGTAGAAGCTGAACCTGCTAGGTTGTTCCCCAATATCCATTCTCCTCAGGCATTAGTACAAATAGAACCCTTGATTTTAACTGAGCATATAGTGATGCACAATAAAGTTAAATCTCTCGATCTTCATTATAGCTACATATGGCCATGTGATCAAGTTCTGGACAGTGGAATGTGATCAGAAATGTTATGTGAAATTCATGCTCATGGCTTTTCCTTATCTCATTTTCCCTTTTCCCATTGGTTGGAATGTGGATATGGTTGTGAGCCACCTATGACCATGTCAACATAAGTACTACCTTAAAGATGAGCAACAAGATAGAGGGAGCCTGGGCCTCCATGTCTTGGAGCCACCACTGGATTGATTATTCCTTTACTGCTAGAGAAAAAAGAAATATATTTGTAGGTGTTCAGTGAGGCAACACTGTTATTTTGTGATTCTCTTACAACTTCTAAATTTGTATCCTAAATAATATATGTGATATATGTGTCAGTTGAGAGAGAAAGGTGTTAATGAAATACAGTGGATGGGACATTACTGAAAGCTATGGTGGCCAAGATCCTTATAGAGATGATGAGGTGATGGGGTGTGAGCTGGGTTGAGAAAAATGGGTGAAAGTAGAAAAAAGACCTATTAAAGTGAAGTCCATGGAATTGAGCAAAGTTGCAGAAATGAAATATAGATGGTAATTTGGAACAGGGCTAAAGAGAAAGTTTGCATAAGACAATGGTTTTCAAGCTGATTGACCATCATCATCACTAGGGAGGAAGCTTAAAAATATAGATTCCTTGGATCCCTTTAAAATCTGTATTTTAAAGCCTCTAGGTGATTCTGATGATGGAAAGCATTGTGTCTGCTAAAAAGAATCTAGAATGGGAACAGATCATAGAGGGCCCTAAAAACCATGCTAAGAATCCATTTCTTTCCAAGACTGAGCTTGGCACTATCTACCCTTCCCAGATTATGCATTTAAATACAATTGTCAGGGAAGAGGAATTCTAAGAGAAAGCCCACATGGTATCCTAGAAATGTCAGATGTGGACTCTTGTTCCAGCTCTGCCCTATACCAGCTATGTACCTGGAACATAAGCCTCAATTTCCTTATCAGGAAAAACAGAGAAAATAAAGGTGACTTTGGACATTAAAAGGGAAGATATATGCACAAATATCTAGCTTAGAGTAAACTTCCAATAATGTAACCGAAATACTAGTTGTCCTCCAGGCACGGTGCTCTCTCTCTACCTGCTGTGGCTAGAGTGGGATGATTGGGGAGGGGTGGACTGGCCATCTAGAGACCAGGACTGCAGCCCTCCCTTTGGCATCCAGTCACCTTAGACCTCAGGACCCTGATACTTTGCTAGAAGTAGACCATGCCATCATGAGTCACTGGCCCCTGTATAAATAATTCAACCCTGTTATTATTTAGTGCTCTGTGGTCACTGCTGGAGACCTGCCAAAGTCAGGCCAGGCCTCTGTGGCACTCAAGGGCTCTCGTGGACTCCACAGCAAGTTCAGCCTTCAGCCTTGATTTCCATTAGTTCAGGATGAAGGAGAAAGGGCACATTCTGGAAGCTCCCAGGGTTCTGCATTGTGACTTGGAGAAAATAAAAGGGCTTAATTACTTTGGGCTAAAGTACACAGGCATTTGACATTTTGAAAAATAGTTTTATGACATTTCTTTGATAGGTCTGGACCAAAGGCAGCTGCTTATATGTTAGGGAGGTGACAGAAAAGGAGAAGGAGAGAGAGAGTATGAACAAGTAAGGAACTTTAGCATTTTAACAATACTCCCTTATATTTACAGAGTGCTTTATACTTTTCTAAAAAGCTTTACATCCATTACTAAATTATTTGATCTTTATAATAAACTCAGCAAGTGAGGGCGGGGGTAAGGAAGCTCCGCCACTTGCTAGCTGGATAAGCCTTGGCAAATTAACTTGTCTGAGGTCAATTTTCTCTTCTTTGAAATGAGGATGTCATCTACTATGCAAACTTTCAGTGACAATTAAATGAAAGGCAAATGTCACTAACGCTCCTAGCATGGCTGCTACTATGGTACAGACGCTCATTAGCTATAAGGGCCCATCTCTTCCCATTATATAGATGAAAAAACTGAGGATAGAGAAATAATGTGAGGCTATAAAGGGATAGTAACTCATGTCTAGATGCACCAGGTTTAGGGATATTTTTTTGTTACAACATAAAGACTCAGGATATCCTATTTCAGCTCAGCGCCTGTGGCTCAAGTGACTAAGGTGCCAACCACATACACCTGAGCTGGTGGGTTCGAATCCAGCCCAGGCCCACCAAACAACAATGACAACTGCAACCAAAAAATAGCCGGGCGTTGTGGCAGGTATCTGTAGTCCCAGCTACTGGGGAGGTAGAGGCAGGAGAATCGTTTGAGTCCAGGAGTTGGAGGTTGCTGTGAGCTGTGATGCCATGGCACTCCACCCAGGGCAACAGCTTGAGGCTCTGTCTCAAAAAAAAAAGGAAAGTCTATTTCACAGAGTAAAACAAAATCCTGCCTGTCCTATTTGCCCCTACATTCCATTCTGGCAGTAGGGGCTAAGATGGATTTGTGAGGCTACTAATAAGCAGGATGGGAGGTGAGTGGGAGGAGAGACTCACATGGCAAGCGAATGTGAAGCAGACGGAGGGAGGGGGAAGCACAGGGTGAGTCTGGCTTCAGGCAGTGTGTCTTCCCTGCCAGACTTACAGTGGAACACTCTGGCACAGGGCACAGAACGAAAAGCATCCAGAGCTCAAGAACGTTCCATACATCAGCCTGACACAAGACTGGGAGGACCTGCCACAGCAATGCCTCCCAAAATTGAGGCTGGAAATTATCCCGACAGATTGAACGAGATGAATAAGGTAGAATCCAAAAGGGCTAAACTCAGGGTCATGCATTGGGTTCAAAACTCCAATCACATAAAATATCAAATGAGAAAAATTGACTCAAAAGTAAAAGACACATTTTACTTCTTCTCTGAAATGGCTGCCAGTCAGGAGGCAGCTGAATGCAGTAGAAAAAGCGTCAGATCAGGAGTTATAAGTCCCCAGTCCCCCCGTACCCCACCTCTACATGAGCTGAGAGCCTTTGCACAGCCCCTTAACTTCTCTGGACCTCAGTTTCCTTTCCTATAAAATCACTAGGTTGGATTACTAAGTAATCTTTGTGGTTTAGTTTAACCTTAACATACAACTCTATCTTATTTTATCCATGTCAAGAAGACCTGTCATTTTAGTTGGCTACAAATTCAATATGACTCAATAGCACGTAAACAGTAGTTAATGCAAAAACTTAGGGTGCAAAAGTAGGAATATAGTGGTTACTTAAAATCAGGCAACAACTCAGCTGACCTCAGTTGCTGGCAGCCCTCTTTGTAGCAGTCAATTTGTGGAGATGACACATGTGTCTCTAGGAAAACTACAGGCTGTCTAGAGAAAGCTCTCAGATTTGAATTTTGAAATGTTGAGAAATTGGAAATATTTATCCTCAAGAAGAAAATCCTGAGGACCGTAACAACTGTCATTCCAAAGTCTGAGAGGCTGTAGCTCAAAAGATGAGTGAGGATTATCCTGAAGTCTCACTTCTGCAGCCTGGACGAAGTGGGTCCCTTGAGCCCAGTATATGAAGCTGTTTCTGTGGAGCCGGGACAGGAAGTTCATGAAACTGAGAGAGGAGGCTATTGCAGGAGGTGTGGGCCACAGTGAAGAACCAGCTTAGGGGAGGCTATGGGTAAGCTCCATGCTGGGTGTTGGCATACCAGAAGCACTCCAAGTTGCCTTCTGATTCTGAGATCTGAAGGTTCCAATCGAGGAAGGAGCAGCAAGGACTAAGGATGAGGCAAGGAGCGGGTGAAGGTGGGTAGGGGGGAGATGGCCTGGCTACCTCTGGAAAGGCCGTATTAGCTACGTGCCCACTGTGGGGTGCTGTGTTAGGTTAAAAAGGCAAGAGGCAAGACAACAAGTGATTGAGTGTAAACTGACTTTCAAAACCAGAATATGGGCAACTGGTCAGGGTGGGAGCAATGCATCTGCAAAGCTCCATGTTGCTGGTTTCCGTCTGGTTTCCATCTTAGATTGTTGGACCCCAGACAACAGGGATCTTGCTTAGATCTTTCTGCTTCCCCATCAGTTAGTTCCTGGCACCACATCACTTGCTCCACCAGGGCTCAATAAACATCTTGTCAAGTGACCGTATGAATGGACAAAGGAACAGCTGGAGTTCAATAAACAGTTATTGACTCCATTAATTAATGAATTAGTTAATGGAAAAACTGACCCAGCTTTTTATTCTGATCTCAGGGGAGTAAAACTATGAGAAGGAAGCTCACAATGGAGACAGACAGCAGTGATGAAAACAAAAGAAGTGAAAAAATGTGTTCAAGGAAAGAAAAGAGAGAAAGGCAAGGGGAAAGGCCAAAATGCAAATAATGATCAATAATGGAGGATCGTCCAGGCTGGCTTCCAGAATGGCATTCCTTCCTCCCACCCTCCATCCATCTTCCCTTCTATCCACCCTTCCATTAATTCATTCCTTTGACCAGCCTTTTTTAAGGGACTACCATCACCCCAGCTTGTGCTAGAGACTAGGGAGGACATAATGAGACATAAAACCCAGCTACTCTTTCTAGAGCTTATAGTTCTTAGGTCCAGAAGAAAAACCAAAGTGTGTTTTTCCTATTCTCTATCCACCACCAGCACAAAAAAACTAAATGTTTCTTTGACCTTCGGATGTGTGAAGGTATTTCCCCATATATGAAGCAATCAGTTCTACAGCAGACATCACCCGGGTCTCCTCTGATTTAGTTCTATTGTGACACTGACTACCTGTAGATAGTGTCAGATCCCATGGGTTGGGAGCTTAGTCTCACAGACTGCCCCTCCCCCACTTTACATGCTAATTGCAACCATCAAGTTGTTATACTTGTGCTTCTGATCAATCAACATAAATTGGGGTTCCCATGACCTCCTCTTTGGTTTCAATTAATTTGTAGGGAAACACTTTACTAACGTTCACTCTTTTGTTATAAAGAATGAACAGCCAAATAAAGAGATGCATTGGGCCAGGTATGGGGAAGGGCCATGGAGCTTGCGTGAGCCACCCTGGGAACCTCCACATACTCAGCTGTCAAGAAGTTCCCTGAATCCATTCCCTTGGGTTTTTATGGAGGCTTTGTTATGTAGGCATGATTGATTAAATCGTTGGTTAATAATGATCAATGTAAACTTCAGCCCCTCTGCCCTCCCTGGAGGTTGGGGGTGAGGCTGAAAGTCGAAACCAAAGGGACTTTTCTATGACAAGCCCCTATGCCGAAGCTACCTGGAGGATGCCAGCCACCAATCACCTCTTAGTATTCAAGACACTCTCATCACTTTGGAAATTCCCAGAGTTTTAGGCGTTATATGCCAGGAAAGACTAAATGTATATTTCACAATATCAGAAATAAATAGAACACTTGAAAAATGATATAAGATGCCTGATGGCTCAAGGTCATACACTAACTCTATAGTTTTCTAGGCCACTAGGGACTGGATTGGAGGGGAGTTCTATCCAGCATTCTATTGGAATGCTATTTTAAAATATTTCTCTGGCTGCTTCCTGTCTATTTTGTGACACTCAAATTCCTTTCCAGGTAGGGCTAGGGGTTCCCAACGGGTGACTCACTCTGTTTATGGTAGACTCAGAGCACCTGACGCCAACTTGCTGTTCTGCTCTGCCTCACTGTGGTGGGGCCTTTGGTCACCATCAGAGGTATAATAAGCAGCCACAGAGGGCATCTGCCAAAGTCTGACACACTGGGGGTGCCACCAAGGACTCCGGTGCTTATGTTGAAGCTGCCCATGCCCAATACCTGCCCATTTGCCATGTCCACTGCCTGGCATGGGTATCCAGGCTGAAGATACTATCTCCCCTCCCAGCATAGCAACAGTGGCTGACTCCAAAGTGGCTGCTGTCTTAGCCCATCGTAATCCACAACCATTATTATGAAACTTAAATTTTCTTTTTTTGTAAACTTCACTATCTAAAAAAGGCTCCGACATCAGTCCAGTGGGGTTAGGAGAGTTCATCCTGAGTGGCAAAGTCTCTATCCCCAGTTCCCGCACCATAAGCCATTATCCTTAAATCTAACTTCTGTGACTCCCTTCTCTCTTCTCTTAGGATAAATTCTTTCCCAGGAGGAATCTTTCACTGATCCCTCATGTAAATAGATTCTTATTAGACCAGTACCAGCAGTCCACCAAACATTCTCAACCCCACTGTGATCATAGCTTGGGCTCAAACTGGGACTCCCCTGCCATCAAGGGGTGAGCCAAATGAACTCTACAGACACTGTTCTAGTTCCTAAATGGCTGTTCACACACTGTGTGCAAGATTCTGAGGACTCATTTAAGGTTAGTAGGACAAAGGGCAATACAGTGATTGATTATTGCTGCCTGCCACAGGCACTGGAATAGAAAGGGGCCACATCTGGGCCTTCCCTGGTCTAGGGTTTACCTTAGGAGACAAAGCAGTGAGCAAGAAGGGAAGGAACTTAAGATTTGCTTATATGAATATTTAATAGTGGGTATCTCACTATATCACATAATAACCTAGGAAAGAGGCATTATTAATAACCCCTTTTACAGATGAAAATCTGAGCCTCAGAGAATTACTTACTAAAGTAAGTAATTTGCTTAAGGCCAGACAGCTACTAGTTGGCAGAGTCAGGCTTCACTGTGAGGTTACCAAACCTCAGAGGCCATGCTCTGTCCACTCCCTCCGGAGTGAGTCGGACCGCAAGACCATTGAGAGCAGTGATGAGACTCATCCTAGGCAGAGCTCTGTCTAAGCACCATGCGTAAGCAGGCTTTTCAGTAACTTACTCTGGCAATCATGATGGCTGATAATGATGATAAACCACGTGGTAATGCTGCCTAGCTGCCCCTCCTCATAAGGGGCTGGACTTCACAGGAAAGGGTTAGTTGCTCCCCAAGGCATCTTTATATGTGACGAATTATCAAGAAGACTCCTGCCCATTTCAAAATGTACATAATCATCAGCATTACCCAAGTCCCACGGGAGTACTCAGTCGGGCGAATCACCTAAATGCGTGTCCTCCTTGCTGACACTAACCACAGAAGACCAGTCACCTTTAACTGCTGGCTGCTCTTTTTTTTTTTTTTCTCCAAGACTCAGTCTCACTCTGTTGCCCAGGCTAGAGCGCTGTGGCATCAGCCTAGCTGACAGCAACCTCAAAGTGTTGGGTGCAAGGCATCCTCCTTCCTTAGCTTCCCGAGTAGCTGGAACTATAGGCACCGCCACAACACCTAGTTTTGTGTGGCTAGTTTTTCTATTTTTAGTAGAGACAGGGTCTCACTCTTGTTCAGGCTGGTCTTAAACTACCTAGCTCAAGAGATCCTCAGACCTCAGCCTCCCAGAATGCTAAGATTACAAGTGTGAGCCTCTGCACTCGGCCTACTGCTGGGTGCTTTTGGTCACTGATGTATCTGTACACACACCTGCAGCCTTCCCACGGCATTTCCCGGTTTCACAAAATGTGACACACCATGGGTGTTGCAATTCCATATATGTGTGTCTCCAAATCCAGGCCCTCTGATTAAGGAACGTCAAGGTTTTCATGGAAGACAAATAGTGTTTGTTCCCAGGTCCTTCCTACCTTCCCTTCCGTGCCTCCTTGGGTACAGGAAGTGGAGTTATAACCCAGATGAGTTACTTTCTTCAATTGACAATGGATCATCACCAATATACTGAGCACTCAGCCCTAAGGGGAAGCCCGAAAAAAATGGAATTCACAGACCTTGCCCTCAAAGAGATGAGAAGATCACTGAGGCATAATGATACCATGTTGCATTTAAGTGCTGGATTTTGAGGTGGAAAAAAGATTAAAAATTGAAAAAATCAGAGGTAAATGTAGACTTCTATTTTTAGGGAAGACCTCATGAAAGATGCTTAGGGGGTTGGGGGATTAAATCTGGTTCTTTTTTTTTTTTTTTTTTTGAGACAAGGTCTTGTTCTATTTCCCTAGAGTGCAGTGGTGTGATCACAGCTCACTGCAGCCTCCAGCTTCTGCACTTAAGCTATCCTCCTTTCTCAGCCTCCCTAGTAGCTGGTGACTACAGGTACCTGCCACCGTGCTGGGTTAATTTTTCCATTTTTTTTAAGAGATGGGGCTTAGCTCTTGCTCAGGCTAGTCTGAAACACCTGGCCTCATGCAATCCTCCCCCCTCAATCTCCCAAAGTACTGGGATTATAGTCACGCAGCCACCACGCCTGACCTGAATCTGGGCCTTAAGGACTGGGACTAGACTTTGGAGACAAATCTGGGTTGGACTCTACTCTTCACTAGCTCAGTAACCTCAGCCACATGCCTTCTCTGAGTCTTAGTTTCCTAATCTACCAAATAGGATACAGTCCTTACCCTGGCCCCCCGAATGCCTGATAAGCATCAGTACCCACATTATAACACAATTCCTCAGTGGCAATTCTGATACTTAATAATCTGAAAACCTGAAGTAAATTTGGTATGGTAACTCATTTCACAACCACATCTGACCTGACCCGAACACATTTGGTGGTAGAACCTATCCTGAATTGACGGGAACTTATCTGTGGTCTAATTTATCACATGTAGTGGTAATTATTATATGCAGGGTGATCATAAAGTTCGTGTGCAACTAGTTGGCTATTTTAAGGAATTGCACATGAACTTTATGGACACCCTGTATATATCACTTGTGTATATCATTATAGAAAAAGTGATGGAATTGGGGTTCCAAACCCTACCAGGGGTGATATATAATATATGATATATGCAATGTAAGTATACTCTAATCTGAACAGACCTGAGCTCTGAAACACACGAGAGACCATATTAGTACACAGCTTCAGCTAAAAGGAGAGCAGCAGGTAGTTCCATTACCCCTATGGCCACAAGAACAGTTATTCAGAGCAAGGTTTGGCAGACTTTTTTCTGCAAAGGGCCAGATAGTAAATATTTTAGGCTTTGTGGGCCACATATGGTCTCTGTTGCAACTATTCATCTTTGCAGCATGAAAACAGCTTCAACAAATGGGCATGGCTGAATTCCAATAAAACTTTATTTATAAAAACAGGCAACTAATTGGATTTGGGCCATGGGCTGTGGTGTGCCAACCCTGATACACAGGACTGTGTTTGACTCCTGTAAAGACTTCCAGAGGTCACCCACTCCATTCCACAGCTATCTCATAATCTGATCTCTGAAAGGGGCAGGAAAAGGCAGAACCAAGTTCAGAGCCCAGACTTGTGACTCTCTTAATACCTGCGTCACATCAAATCTCCCCTCCTCTCTGAAGTGGATCATACCCTAGGGCACAGACCTTCTCATCAGTGGGAGCAGGGCAAAGGCCCAGTGAGTCTCTTTTGACCCTGATCCAGGATGAGAGTGTCTGAAGCAGAAGAGGATCTGATTTTCCTCATCCAACAAAATGAAAATGCCAACCCTCTAATCAGTGACGAGAAGTAGAAAACCAAGTCTCAGTGCTTCTTGTCTATAAGGCCATTTGGCTGACTGGCAGGGTGAGTGCTGCCAGCTAAGTAAGACTGCAGCCAGAGTGATGGTGGCAGGTGACAACCACCTGGGGCCTGAAGGCAGAGGCAGCTCTGCTTGCCATCTGCCAAGCTCCTTCCCTCTCCTTAACCAGATGGGGAAGAGCCTGGCCTTTGGGCCAGACCCCGCAGGGTGCCACCCCCCACCCAATTTCTCAGCAAGAAGCAGGAAGAGTTGGCAGATGCTCACTGAAGGCCCTGGGGCAAGTTGGGAAAGCACAGCTTTGGGCAGAAGCCACATGTGCCTGCCAGGAGAGGGGCAGCTGGGACAGGAGCGGAGCTGCCAGGCTGGGCCCAGAACAGGGCAGGAACAGAATCCTAGGGCCTTTGCAGAAAGGAGCTTTAGCAATTATATACTCTGACCCCTGCTCCCATTTTACAGATGGGAAGAACGAGACCCATCACACACTCATAAGCAACAAAGTAGGAGCTGCAAGCCTAGGCTCTTTCCACCAACAAATGTTCTCTTACCTTAAACAAAGGCTTTCATACACAGGAAATGTGCCAATGTGTAAAAATGGCCATAATAACAACAGTACATACCTCTTGGGTTTGTTTTGGTGGTTAAGTGAACAACTACACAGTGTGAGCTTTCTTAGAAGTGGATTTCGTCAGTTAGGCTATGTTGGTTCAGCCTTATTAATTAATTTTGTGTGTGTGTGTATGAAAAAAATTCTCTGACTGCTCATTGATCAGCTAGCTCAATATAAAGACTTCTGCGTGGCATCAGCCAAGAGAGAATAGATGATATACTGCTGATTATGTATGTGTGTGTGCATGCATGTGTGTGTGTGTGTGTGTGTATGTATATATACACATATATAAAACATATACATAGGCTTGGCACCTGTAGTTCAGTGGTTAGGGCGCTGGCCACATACACTGGGGCTGGCAGGTTCAAACCCAGCCTGGACCTGCTAAACAACAATGACAACTGCACCAAAAAAATAGCTGGGCATTGTGGTGGGCTGTGTAGTAGTCCCAATAACTTGGAAGGCTGAGGCAAGAGAATCACTTAAGCCCAAGAGTTTGAGGTTGCTATGAGCTGCGACACCACAGCACTCTACCAAGGATGACAGTGAAACTCTGTCTCAAAAACATAAATAAATAAATAAAATAAAATAAAATAAATACATATATATGTGTGTGTGTGTGTATACATACATATATATATATATATATAATCATTCAACCTTGTCCTGGAGACCAGCTCAGAAATAAACAAAATCAAACAGTCCATTTCAACTGCCCTTTCTTCCCTACCCAAGGACAGAGAGAATGTAGGCAGATATCATAGACAACCTTCTCATGCTCCCCACCCTTTCCAATAGTCCTTGCTCTCACCAAAGCAAAGTGGATGCTTCAACCAAACCAACAAATTCCAAATTGGATGCATCTTCTTCCTCATATACTGCCTCCCTTTCCTGATTATACTGATGAGGACAGGATTACATAATGGCTAAGGATTCAGGGTCTGGGACTCAGGCTGCTGGGTTCACATTCAGTTCTATTGTTTACTTGCTAGGTGACCTTGGTCTAGTTTCTTAATCTCTCTGTGCCTCAGTTTGCTTATCTGTAAAATGGAAAGAACAATGGCACCTGCCTCATCAGATTATTGTGAGGGTTTCATCAGTTGATATACTATGTACACAGATTAAGCACCATACAAATATGAACTGCCCACAGGGCCTATTCTGACTTTTCCCAGGCCCAAATTGTGGGCCAGGCTTGGCTGTAGTCAGACTGGTTGGAAACTCTGGGCTCCAACCATGCTTTCTACTTCTGGCCTTGTCTTTGCTTATGTCACAGACCCCTCTGAGAATGCTTCCTGCCCTTCCCCCAGCTGCCAGCTTCTTTTCTACTCCTCCTCCTCCTCTCTGAGTGGCCCCTGGTCACCCCTGCTGAGAGTGGGCTTTCTCTCTTTGGGAATCTCAAAGCATGCCTCCTCTGCCTCCTGCGCTTACCCTTGGACATAGCCTGGCACTGCCAGTAGCTTTCTGTTTTTCATAATGAAAATGTTTATTTCAGGACCCTTGAATTTAGCTTCCTACCATTGGGTCAGCTCTCCTAATAAGGTTAGTCACTGCAGATAGTAACATCCTGCTCCTTTTTCCTTTCTTTAGTGTTTAAAGTGATTAGTTTTTAAGAGTGGCTCTTCTTAAATTGTGTGGTGACATTTTTGCTCCCTAGCAAAGGCCTGGAGGGCATTGTTGAAGCACCTTCCTAGGGCACCTTGAGAAATACTCAATAAAGAGAGACCTGTAGGTCGATTGATTATCTGGTTGATCAACAACCCTTTCAAGGATCTGGGTGCAGGGCTCTAGGGCCAGATCACAGGGCAGTGGGCCTGGTCCCAGGGTTGCAGCATCAGGAGAAAGTGGATGTCAATTTCTCTGAGCTCTCCTCCTTGCTTTGATCTTCAATACTGCTTTCCTTGGGGCACACTTAGGCCCAAACTGGCTCCTGCAAGCAGCCTGCTGGGTTCCTGCTCCACCAGGGCCAGAAAACCATCTCCTGTAAGTGCTGGTGCTGCCTTGATGGATTCTGCCTGGCAG
This sequence comes from Galagoides demidoff, assembly GCA_963574575.1. NCBI lineage: Eukaryota > Metazoa > Chordata > Mammalia > Primates > Galagidae > Galagoides > Galagoides demidoff. Next base: position 7,360 of record CAUYQV010087165.1, on the reverse strand, counting down.
GGGGACCATGGCCCAGTTCTCCAATCGATACTGCTCAGCAGAGGCCTTTTGAGAACAGAGCCAAAGAAAAATAGAAAGTGTTGTTTGCTTAGTAAATGGACCTTGGCTGGATGGGGACAGTATTTTCTTTCTTTCTTTTTTCTCTTAGGTACTTGTCAGTTATTCTAAGTTCTCTTTCCTTCTCTTTTTACCCTCTTCTGCCTTTCCTCTTTTAACACAGTAAAAGGTATTGTATGTCCTATAGCAGCAAAGCAATAGCTTTAGCATTGTTCCATCTGTCTCCAAAACTTTCTGGGAAGAAGATGAGATAGGAAATAAATGAATGGACGAATGCCTGGGTCACAGCAAACTAAGCACCGGGTTCTTGAGCTTATCTGTCCATTCTTGTAAGCAACTCTTCTTCAACTAAAGTCCTTCTAAAGTTATTAGGAAAGGGACACATTAAATGCTGGCCAAACCTTCCTAGCAATACTGTTTTCTTTAGATTAGGGATTTCCTTGCTCATATTTGTGGGTTTGTTAGGTGATTGTATACTTCCTGGGTAAATTATGTATAATCTAGATACGCTGTCACCAGGAGGCGGGTCAGTGGTGCTCCTCTGTGGCTATCTAAATGTCAGGGCTTTCCATTGCTAATGCTAAAAAATACGAAGTTAATTTTGTTCAATTCCCTTGTTTAGTAGGTGGGGAAACTAAGGGTTAGTAGGATTAGGTGACTGGTCCAAGGTCGTGCAATGAGTTAGCAACAGAGCCAAGGCTAGGAGTCTCCTGGAGCTTGGAGCAGGGTTATCTGGAATTAGAGTCTATTGAGGGCTGTCTTTGTCTAGATGAGGCAGAGGGAGGTGAGCCCATTCTGTAAAAGAGACAAATAGTACAGAGTGCTGTAGGGTCTACTGGCTTATGCACAGCTCTGGGGCTCATCTCCCGGGGAATGTTCAGCAGCCAAACCTGGTTGGCCTAATCACAGAAGCCCGTCCGAGAACTGAGAGAATCCCCTCTGTCTCACTTGCTGAGCACTGTGGCCCAGCACACAAGTTCAAGGGATGTATCATGTGCTTCTTTTACAAAATGGGCTCACCGGGGCTGCGCCCGTAGCTCAGCGATTAGGGTGTTGGCCCCACATACCGAGGGTGGCAGGTTCAAACCCAGCCTTAGCCAAACTGTAACAACAACAAAAATAAAAAATAAACCTGGCCTGAAAAAAAAAAAACAAAAAAAGTTTTAAAAAAACAAAAAAACAAAAAAACAAAAAACCAAAATGGGCTCACCTCTCTCTACCTCATCGTGCCTTAAGTCAACCCACGAAGGAAACAGGCATAAAACCACTTGGAAACCTAAGAACACTTAAAAAGCAATGCACAGATGAGGCACCAACCTCAGCGCCTCAGCTCTCAACAGAGGAAACATGGGGCGACGTGAACGGTGAAAGAGGATAGATTTTAGTTGGACTTTGAAGAAAACAAACTTAGGAGGCTTGATGGTATGAAATATGAGAATTATAAAAATAATTATTTCTCTGGTGTCCCAGGTCCCTCAGGTGCATAATCTTGTACCATCATAGTCAAGAGTACTACAATATTTAACAATCAGTAAGACCCAGAAACCAACCTGTCAGAACTGATCCTGGTCACAGTATTGGAGCTGGGTCTGCAGACACCTGTGGGCTAGACCTGACTCTCAGGCTCCTGTTCTGTTTCTGTGGGCATCTGGAGGTCACAGAGGAGGGTGATGGGAGTATTTGGGGTGAGGGACTTCCAGGAGCTTAGGGTATTGACTTTTCACCACCCAGTCTGGGTATACTTTAACATTCTCACAACCGGGATGCCTGCATCAATGCATGGTGGCTGAACAGTCGGTGTTGACACCCCCAACTATAGATGAGGGTGCCAAGGCTCAGCTGGGTGAAGAGATTCCCCAGAAGTCTGTGGGTACTAAGTGCAATATTCTGTCAGGTCAGCCGCTTCGAGGGTGTGGGAGTATCTGGGCCACAGCCTTGGAGGGAGTGAGGGATTTCAGCCAGGAAATCTCCCCTGACAGTTTTCATCCAAGGAGCTTAAAGAAAAGCGGCGACTCATCATTGGACAACTTACAAGGGGGATTTCAAAGCAGTCTCTTCCTCTCCTGGGAGGCTGAGTCTTGTGGTAAATATGAGTGAAAGCTCACCAACCCTGCCCAGACGCCGAGGCCTCCCTCCCTGGGAGGGAGTGCGGCATTCCCAGCTGGGCAGCATTTAAGAAGGGAATGGAATGAAATGTCCGGATACTGCCAGGTGGAGGGACATGGAACACAGCGTTTCAACGTGGCAGCAGGAAAGGCCTGGCTGAAGTCAAACCGACTGGCTGATCCTGAGTATTTATGAAACTCTCGGCATGTGGAGCATGAGCTGGTGTAAGGGTCAGCTGGCAGTCTTTTCAAAGGGTTTCAGATCTCCCAGCCAAGGGCAGGTGGGGTGGTGCAGGGGTGGGGAGAAGGAGGAAGCGGAGGCCCCCCCGACCTTGCCTCAGTCATGACATGCTCTTTCGTCTGTTTTATCTATTAAGGTGCTAATTCTAATTATTTGAAAAAGCTTCCACATCTAAAAAATACACATATTGGCAAACCACTGACTTGATTCAGTGGCCACATTTTTACTGATGAAACTGAGGCACAGAATGGGAGTGACAGGCTGTCACACAGCGGGTGTGGTCTCCCGGTGGCCAGTTCAACACTCTGTTCACTTGGCCTCCTGCCTCATTCCCATGAGTCCAGCAGCCTAGATTGGGGAAGGGTTGGGGGAAGAAGAGAAAAAATGCTCATGCTCATAATATATATATAAATTTACTTATGTATATCTTTTTAGGGTCTCTTCCTTACCTTGCTCCTGGAAGGTGATCTCCAGGAGAGCAAGAACTTTGTCCCTCTTTTTATGGGTGTATCCCCAGCATGGTACTACGAGGGTGGGTTGCTCGGTAGGCACTCAAACCATTTATTGAATGAGTAAGTATAAACATCACAGTAGGCAGCTTCCAAGATGACTCCCAAGGATCTCTGTATTTTAGTATTCAGGCTATTGTGTAGTCCCCCTCCCACAATGAGTAGGGCTGCTATGTATATTATAATCCATAAAATAGAATATTGTAGAAGTGACAAAATGTGACTTCTGAGTTTAGTTCATGAAAGACCTTGCCATCTTTTCCTTGTTTTCTGGGTCACTGGCTCTAACTGAAGCCAGCTGCCATGTTATAGGGATACTCAAGTAGTTCTAAGGAGGGGTCCGTGTGGTGAGAATCTGAGTCCTCCTGCCTGCAGTGATGTGGAATCAAATCTGCCAGGAGCCATAGCCACTGCTGACTTTTTGATGACAACCTCAGGAGGGACCATGAGCCAGAAGCATCTCCTGAATTCCTGACTCACAGAAGCTGTGAAGTAATAAATGTTTGTTGTTTTAAGAGATTTTAAGAGGCAAAGGTTTGGGAGTAATTTGTCATGCAGCAATAAATAACTAATGCATTTATAAGTATATTTTTTTCTTTAAAAACTTATTATCAAATTCAACATACTGTTCAGAAACTAAGTTTTCCCACATAAACAGTGTATTTTGAACATCTTCCATGTTAATTAACCCCTATCTGTAAGCATTTTTAATGGACATTTAGAATTTCATTAAATAAAGGTACACCGTCCAGTTAACTACTCCTCTAGGTCATGAATTTCCCACTAATACAATCCAATTGTTATTTTGATTATAGTAATTCTGGTATCATGCTGGTGGGTAATTATGAATGGCATGCATGATTTTCTTAGGATAAATTCTTACAAGTGGAATTACTGGGTCAGAGAATGTATTTTGGGTTGCATATTTCCAAAACTGTGTCCCCAGAAAGCTTGTATGATTCTTTCCAGTAGGACTTCAGAGCACCTGCGTAGTAGGCAAATTCTTCAAACACTTTTACCATTTTGCTTATCTGCTAAATTTAAAATATGGTTTTTGGTTGTCTGAATGTACATTTCTTTGATTCTTACAGCAGCTTTGAGGCCCTGGGTGAGGTTCTCAGAGACAGAGAGGGGTCTGCCAGCCCATTCTTTTACCCAGCCCACCACCCCACCTCAAACTGTCTTGGGGATGCCTGTGTTTCCTCTTTCCTTGGCCAGCCCCTTCTTATTCCCAGCCCATCAGGTGAGCATAGTAGGAGGGCTTGGGGCCCCCAATGGACACTTTTGGGAAGTGGGGAAGAAGAAAAGGAAAAAGAAGGAAGGGGAGATGGAGAGGGCTGGATGGGAGGAAAAAGAAAAAGAGAAATAAAAGGAACAGAAGAGGAAAGGAGATAAGAGTAAGAAGGCAGAAAGCTGCAGGGCAGTGAGGCAGGGGGTTACCACACACACCGGGCTTGTGGGCAGTTAGTGGCATCTTCAAAATAGGTGACTCAACTCCCAGAGCTGTGGTGAGTAATGCAATTTTATGGTGATTCCCTGGCGAGGAGGAGGTTGTATCCTATGCTAGAACAACAGACCCAAATCACTTTTCTTTTTCTTCTCCTCTAACTCTGTCATAACATATTTTTGAAAAGTCCCTTCAATTTCCAGATTGCATCCTGCTTCTTCTCAGCTTAGTTACCCACAGAGCAGGACAACCTCCTGGTCTGCAGGTTGGCCACGCCTCTCACACCTGGAGTCTCTCCTGACTCCTTTTCCATCCCCCCATCCTGGGTCATTTTAGAAGCCAGCTCAGCATTCCCACCAGAGTTGTGTAGTTCTCTAAAGGTTTCTGCTTCCTTGGACTCCCCGCAACTTCCCACCAAAGGCCCAGCTTACTCATCCAGCCTCTCCCTAATTTATTATTTTCTAAGGAATGGGACAGATGGTAGCTGCCTGATAGATACCCTCATGTCATGACAACATTCTCTCCCCCTGGAGCCATTCATTCCTGGAGTATACAAGACTTCATCTTCCCTCCAGGTAATAAGAATTCTGACTTCATATATCCCTGATGCATGTTTGCATATTTTCAAACAGTTTACAGTTATCATCTCCTCAGAGCCAAGTTCTGAGAGCATGAGAACTCAGCCCTGTCCTGTAGGGCACTAGACCACAGAAAACTGCAACCCCAGAGGAGTGATTTGCTCAAGGTCCACAGGATCTGAGGTCCACAGGATCTGAGGTAGGACCATAGCTTTGTCTTCGGACCCATTCTAATATCTTCCAATACCACACTCCAGCATGGTGATTTCCACAGGCCCTAGGCAATTTTGCCTTTCTGGGCTCCTTCTGCTATAATAAAATATTAAAAATTTTATTTTATGATTGCACTGGTATAAAGACAAATATAATCTAGGCTAGATTCATTAGTCTATATTCATTAGTAACACATTCGTGGGGTCTTTTGTTTGTAATTTTAAAACTGAAACATCTTGTCAGCTCCTCAGAGTCCCGTGGGGCCCAGGCCTGGTGCCTACTATGCTTAGTGGACAGGACACTGGACCCTGCCCTGCTGCTCACATTGGACTCTGCACACATGCAGCACTGCACGTGTCCACCAAAGCCTGTCTGCAGACGTGGAGGGACACTAGAATATGAGGAAGAAAAAAGATCTACCTGATTAATAATGTAAAACACCTGCCAGCCACACAGACCTCCATCTGGGAAACACACAAAAGCTACAATTGATCTCCAAAGTAGCTGAGAAAATAAAGCTCAGCTTCCCCTGGGGTGCTTGATCCCTCCAAGTCTCACTCACCCCTAGGTCCTTACGTCCCACCACATCCTGATGACAGTGTCTTCAAGATCTTCTGGTTCTGATGGAAAAAAATTATTTTATCATAAAGACATTTGCACTAGATTATTTACTGAAGCTCAATTTATAATCCCCACGATGTGGAAACAACCTAAATGCCCATCAACCCAGGAATGGATTAACAAGCTGTGGTATGCATATACCATGGAATACTATTCAGCCATAAAAGATGGAACTTTACATCTTTTGTATTAACCTGGATGGAGTTGAAACTCATTCTTCTTAGTAAAGTATCACAAGAATGGAAAAGCAAGAACCCAATGTACTCAATACCCATATGAAGCCAGTAAATGATCTAATGCACGCCCACACAAGAGAAAAACTCAATTCAATTCAAATTGGGGGGAGGAGGGAAGATGGGCAAGGGAGGAGAGAAGGGGATTGGTGTGCTCCCACCTAATGAGCACAAGTAAGGGTACACGGCACACCTTGTGGGTGAAGGGCCCAGTGACAATAGGGACCTTACCTAACAAATGCAAACATTTAACCAAAATAAAAAATAACAATAAATAAAAAATTTACAAAAACAAAAAAATTACGTTGTACACAAGAAAAAAAAGATCTTTCTGATCTTCTTTGGTGCTACTACAGAAGAGAGCACTCTTCTCTCTCCTCCTGAGCACACGTAAAGAACTTCCATTGTGAACATGAAGAGGATGTGCGGTATGACTGGCAGACAGCTCCCACATTCCAGAATGATACCGGGAGGCTGTGTTCAATTAAAAGGCTAAGTTACTCTTTCTGTGTGAGGCTTTGAAGATCCCAGGTAATGACTTCTGTAACTCTTCACAGGTAATTGCAAGAGGCACAGCCAGTCTTTTTGCCTTCAGGGAGGAAACAACTAGAGCAGATATAGCAGATGTGGCTTGCACACACTATCCAGCCCCTGCCCACATCAGAGCAGACTTTTCCACTCTGTCATGCACCGTCTGCCAAGACTGGAGTCGGAATCCTTCACAGCCTGCCAATGCAGTGTTCCAGGTGGGACACGTGAGTCCACTGAAGTTCATAGTTGAGACCTATTGTCCACTCTCACCTCAACAATTAACTCCAGCCTGCTCCTCTTTCTTTCTTTCTCTCTTTCTTTCTTCCTTCTTTCTTTCCTTCCTTTTTCCCTCCTCTTCCCTTCTCCTTCCTTTCTTTCTTCTTTCTTTCTTTATTGAGACAGAATCTCACTCTGTCACCCTGGGTAGAGACCCATGGTGTCATAGCTCACAGCATCCTCAAACATTTGGGCTTGAGCAATCCTCTCAAGCTTTCTGAGCTTTCTGAGTAGCTGGGACTAAAGACATCCACCACAGTGCCCAGCTAGTTTTTCCATTTTTAGTAGAGATGGGGTCTCACTCTTGCTTAGGCTGGTCTTGAACTCCTGAGCTCAGGTGATCCACCTGCCTCAGCCTCCCAGAGTGCAAGAACTACAGGTGTGATCCACTGTGCCCAGCCCCTCTTTGTAACTTTTTTTTTTTTTTGAGACGGAGCCTCAAGCTATCCCCCTGGGTAGAGTGCCATGGCATCACAGCTCATAGCAACCTCCAACTCCTGGGCTCAAGCGAGTCTCCTGCCTCTGCCTCCCAAGTAGCTGGGACCACAG
>CAUYQV010087158.1:0-18313 GCA_963574575.1 Galagoides demidoff | reverse complement strand
TGGCATCACAGCTCATAGCAACCTCCAACTCCTGGGCTCAAGCGAGTCTCCTGCCTCCACCTCCCAAGTAGCTGGGACCACAGGCGCCTGCCACAACGCCTGGCCATTTTTTGGTTGCAGCCATCATTGTTGTTTGGCGGGTCCAGGCTGGGGATTTGAACCCGCCACCTTAGGTGTACATGGCTGGCGCCTTAGCCGATTGAGCCACAGGCGCCGAGCCTATGCAGATGTTTTTAAGCATAGAGGAATCTTAAGTTCCTTTCTTACAGATAAGGTGTAATAGTCAAGTAACCTCCAGACAATGATGTCCATGATAATGATGGAGTTCCAACTCTGGACCAGTGTAGTATGTAGTTCATTTACTGAGACAAACCGAGTCTTGTCAAGGCTGGAAACTTGCCTACAGTCGCAAAACTAGTAGGATAGTAACATTGCTGTTAATACTTGCAAATTACTTTACTATGTACCAGGATCCATGCTAAGCACTCTACCTGCTTCATCTCATTTACTGCAAAGCAATTACTATTATGCCCATCTCCCAGAGGAGAAAACTGAAGGTTAGAGAGGATAAATAACTGGTATATGGTTACACAGCTTGGCCACACTAAGAATTGACAAAGCCTAACTCTTTTTAAAATGACACATAATTGTACACATTCATGGGGAACGGTATGATGTTTGATACTTGTATACATTGGGTAAGGATCAAATCAGGATCGGTTAGCATATCCATCACCTCAAACATTTATCATGTCTTTGTGATGAGGACATTTGAAATCCTTTCTTCTCACTATTTTGAAATATATAATACCTTGTTACCCTGTTGTGCAATAAGCACCAGAACCTATTCCTCCTGCCTAACTGTAACTTTGAACCCATTCAACAACCTCTCCCCATCCTGCCTTCCCTGTGATCCTCTCATTTCATTGTTTTTGGCTTATAGCCTGATGTAAGTACAGCTACTTCTGCTCTCTTTTGGTTCCCATTTGCATAAAATGTCTTTTCCCAAACCTTCACTTCACATGTGTGTCCTTACCTGTGAGGTGCCTTTCTCTTGGGAGCATTTAGTTTGGTCTTTTTTTTTTTTTTTGAGGCAGAGTCTCACTCAGTCACCCTGGTCACAGCTCACAGCAACCTAAAACTCTTGGGTTTAAGCAATCCTCCTGCCTTAGCCTCCCAAATAGCTGGGACAACAGGTATCCACCACTGGACCTGGCTAGTTTTTCTATTTTTAGTAGAGATGGGGTCTCACTCTTGCTTAGGCTGATCTGGAACTCCTGAGCTTAAGCAATATGCCTTGCTTGGCATCATAGAATGCTAGGATTACAGGCCTGTGGGTCATTTTTAAAAGCCCATACAACCATTTCTATGTCTTTTAAAGGGAAAATCTAATCCATTTATATTCAGGGTAATCACTGATAGTTGAGAGCTTACTACTACTATGTTGTTACTTGTTTTCTAGTTGTCTTACAGATCCTTTCTTCCTTTCTTTTACTCTTACTGTCTTTTCTGGTTATGTGATTTTCTCTACTATTATGTTTTGTGTTTTAATGCTTGTTTTTTTATTTTTGTGGGTATCTCTTACAGGTTTTTGCTTTGTGGTTACTACAAGGCCTACAAAAAACATCACATGGTTATAACAAGTTATTTTAAACTCATAGCAACTTAACTTTGATGTCAAAGAAAAGAAACAAACAAAAAACTGTGCATTTTAACTCTTCTCCTTCTCCCTTTTGAGTTTTTGATGTCACAATTAACAACTTTTTATACTACCTGTCTCTTAAGAAGTTATTTCAGTTATTAATATTTTAATAGTTTTATCTTTCAGTCTTCATACTAAACATATAAGTGACATAAGTGGTTTACACATCATGATCATGATATAAGAGTATTCTGAATTTATCTGCATATTTACTTTCATCAGTGAGTTTTATACCTTCAGTTGTGTTTTTGGTACATGTTAGCATCCTTTTCTTTACGTTTAAAGAACTCTTTATATCATTCTTGTAAGGCATGCCTGGTAGAGACAACTTCTCTTGGCTTTTGTTTGAGAAAGTCTTTATCTCCCCTTCAGTTCTAGAGGATAACTTTACTGGGTACAGTGTTCTCGGTGTTCCTGTTTGTCAAGTTTTTTCTTCCCTTCATCACTCCTAAAATATTAGCCTACTCCCCGGTGGCCAGTAAAGTGTCTGCTGAAGTCTGCTACCAAGTGTAATGGAATTATTTTATATGTTATTTGCTTCTTTTCTCTTGCTGCTTTCAGAATCTTCTCTTTTGGACTTTAAAGAATTTGACTGTAATATGTGTTGGGGTAGTCTCATTTAGGTTCAATTTGATTGGTGACCTCTGACCTTCCCCTACCTGGATATTTATATCTTTCTTCAGGTTTTTATTATTATTGCTTTGAATAAGCCTCCTACCTACCTTTTAATCTTTCTCTGTACCCTTTTGAACTCCAAAAGATCTAAATATTAGCTTTTTAAAAATGCAATCCTACAGATCCCATAAGCTTTTGTTGTTCCTTTTCATTCCTTTTTCTTTTTTCTCTCCTGACCCTGTGTTTTCAAACACTCTATTTCTGAGCTCACTGATTCTTTCTTCTGCTTAATAGCTCCTGTTATTGATGCTCACTATTGCACTTTTAATATTGGCATTGTATTTTCAACTCCAAAATTTCTGTTTTTTTAAATATTTCAAATTTTCTGTTAAATTTCTCTGATAACAGGTGCCGCCCATAGAAGCAACTGTTTTAAAGGCTGAATTTGAATTTGCTGAAATGATTTAATAAGATGCAGCAAAAGGTAGACCCAATGATTTCTTAGAGTTGTAACATTCCTCTAATTTCTGTGTCTTGTTCAGTGACAGGCTAGCACTATTGATGTTCAGACTTTGAACAGATGAAATGGCCTTTCTTATAGGTTCTTTTTACTTGAATGAATAATACCAGCAGTGCAATTCTGAGTAAGTAGAAGTTGATACCGATTGACAAGCAAGGCACGTTTTATTTATGTTTCTGCTGATACGGGTCACATGTGGTACGTATGTGGCATGTATGTGTATGTGTGTGTATGTGATAGAGAGGTGGTAACCATCTCAAAATAGGGTGGCCTTGATTCATAAATAAGAGGATATATAGAGTAGGGAAAGAACCAAGACTCACTCAATATCCTAATCTCAGGAGAAAGAAACAATGACAAATAAAATCTAGCTCCAGCCCTAAGAAACACATTTATAGTCTGATGGAGGAGACTGGCACAAAAGACGGTAATTCACATATGGCAGAGTTTCTCAACCCCTGCAGTACTGAGATTCTGGGATGGATAGTTCTTTGTCATGGAGGTTGTCCTGAGCATATAGGATGTCAGCAGCATCCTTGGCCTCTACCTACTGGACACCAGTCGTACCACCCTCACAACTGATGATCAAACATATCTCTAGATATTGTCAAATGTCTTATGAGGGACAAAATTGGCCCAGTTGAGATATGGGTGGTAATTGCTGTGACAAAGGTAAGTGCAGGATCCTCTGGGACGTGAGGGAGGACACCCAGACGGCTCTGGAGGAAGGCAGGTAGTCAGGGAAGGCTTCCTGGAAGAGGTAGCACTGTGTCTTGTGTGGCAGATGGGCAGTGCAAGCCACGTGGACAGAGGGTCAGCATGAAGAAAGGGTCAGCATGGTGAAACCCACAGTATTATAGGGGAGCCAGCTGCTACCTGAGTGTTGCTGGGACACCACATGTGCAACCTCAGTCTGCATGTTCAGTCTGTGGGTTGATGGGGAACAGACTTCTAGAACATTCTGGCTACAGTGGAGGGAGGGATTGCAGCGTGCAGCTGGCCAGGCAGCAGGACCTGTGTGTGAGGTGCCAGGCTACTTTCTCCACTTCTGTCATTCCATTTAATCCTTACAAAGGGTCTGGATGGAAGAAGCACAGTCACCCCTATTTACAGAGGAGGACACAGCAGGGCCGAACAGCACTGTCTGATCAGAAGCTGGGTCTTCCCTGAGAAGGTGCCCAGCCCTCCTTGTAAAGCTTCTGCTCAATGAGCCACCGTGAAGGAGGTTAAATCAGGGGTTCTGTGGTTAGCCCATGCACAAGATGTGGGTAAAGTCCCCCTGAGGGACGTGTTAGCAGACAAATGTCAAAATGTAGTAACAGAGAAGCAGCTGAAAGCAAACAGGATGTTCACATGCCTTTTGCATTGTTTTTTTCTCATATCAAACTTATAGCAGGGCCTAAAAGTTCGTTCGTTTCAGTGAACACTTACTAATCACCTGCGTGTCCTCACAATTGCTCCAGGGCTATGGGGGAAAGAGCCTACAATCTAATTGAGCCAGCAGCACGTGTGAGCTGAAGGAACAGTGAGATAGTAAAGCAGCCTGAGGATAAACCATTTCAGAAGGGAATCTTGACTTACAGAGAAAAGCAGTTCAAGTCTCCCTGAGAACCTGCTCTGAATTTCTTGTCCTCTAGAGAAGCATGTTTGCCCCTGGGAAGCACTGACTGGGGCATAGTGTGGATAAAAGGGAGGGATTGGAGAGGAAAGCGAGCAGACTCACCCTGTGCTGGCGAAGGTGCTTAGCCCTCGAGTCCTGAGCGGTGGCCGTGACTGGCATCTTTCTCAGGTCTGGCAGGTCTCTTCACTATATGTGACATCGCACTTTCTGAGCTTTTCATACATTGAGTCACTGAATTCCCAGCAACCTTATATGATGGGGAATGTTGGTATTTCTCCTTTACATATGAGGAAGCAAAGCATAGACAAACTAAGCAGCTTGCCCAGGGTCACAGGATCTTTGGGTAACAAATCCACAGTTGAAATCCTAGGCAGTCAGGGAACTGGAGCTGCGCTGCCCCTTGCTGCAGTGGCCGTGTGGACAGCAGTGGCCGTGTGGACAGCAGTGGCGTGCTACGGTTGGAATAATAATAGGCCACCTTACTGGAAGAATGTCGTGCAGAGATAGACTGATATCTACACGGTAGAAAGAAAACGGGTCGGAATCAGAATACTGGATTTGATGCTGGTACTAACCAGTTTTGTAATTTGAACCATCACTTAACTTCAGCAAAGCTCATGTTCTCATCTTTACAACCTCACAAGCCTTATGAGCAACAGATACAAAATCTAAAAGTGTCTGAAAAGCTCCTGGCACTAACTAAATACTCCCTAAATTTAGGATGGTTCAAAGATGAAGGAGGGATGCCTGATCGTTACAGGTTTGATTAGCCTTGAAGAAAGAGTAAAGTTCACAAACCAGGACATGAAAGTCAGACATGTGAAAAAGGAAGGTTCCGGGCACGACTCCACGGGCCTGTGTGTCCGAGGGTGTGTGTCACAGCTCCCTGATATGGTTTGCGGGTCAGATGTTTGACTCCATTCAAATCTCATGTTGAAACATGATCCCAATGTTGAATGTGGGGCCTGGTGGGAGGTGTTTGGGGCAGAGTCCTCATGAATGGCTGGTTGTTTGGAGGAGCCTGGCACCCCCCCTCCCTCTCTTGTTCCTTCTCTTGCCTGCTCCCTCTTCGCTTTTGCCTTGGTTAGAAGCTCTCTGGAGCCCTCACCAGAAGCAGATGCTGGTGCCATGCTTCTGGGACACTCTGTACAACCGTGAGCCAAATAAATCTCTTTTCTCTATATTTTACCCGGCCTCAAGTATTCCTCTATAGCCACACAAAGCAGATGGACACACTACCATTTCCAGAATGACTTTCATTTGCTGACTTCCTACCACACGCCATCACTGTGCTGTGGAATAGACCACCAACGGCCGTAAGTTTGGAAACTTTGTTATGTACTTTGGGTCTTCCCTTGGCAATGCATTTTACACTCTGTGCTCAACTGTGGACCATTGTGAGCCACGGTGGTTTAATATAGCCTCTCTGCAGGTGTCAGCAAAACCCAGTAACAGGCTGTGTCTGATGTGACACGCGGCTGCTCAGACACCATCCCCACCTGGGCTCTCCCTCCGTGGGCCCTCCCACGGCCCCGTCACTTCTGCTCACCTGCAACTGTGCTCCTCAGTGTTTCCTTGTCAAACTCTGCTTTTGAGGAAACCTCAGCTAAAGCAGATTATTTCGAAGTTTTTTTTTTTTTTTTTGGCAGTTTTTGACTGGGGCTGGGTTTGAACCCACCACCTCCAGCATATGGGGCTGGTGCCCTACTCCTTTGAGCCACAGGCACCACCAGAAGTGTTTTTTTTTTTTAATAGATCCTCATAGGATAAAAGATCTAGCTTTAAATATGCAAAATGTTAACTGGATTGCCTCTCTTCATACTTTTTTCTATTAAATTTTTTTTAACTGAATGGTGTCTGTGGCTCAGTGAGTAGGGCGCCAGCCCCTTATATTGAGGGTGGCAGGTTCAAAACCCAGCCCTGGCCAAACTGCAACAAAAAATAGCCAGGCACTGTGGCAGGTGCCTGTAGTCCCAGCTACTCGGGAGGCTGAGGCAAGAGAATAGCCTAAGCCCAAGAGCTGGAGGTTGCTGTGAGCTGCGACACCATGGCACTCTACCGAGGGCAACAAAGTGAAACTCTGTCTCTAATTTTAAAAAAATTAATTAATAAGATATTTTTTATTTTAATCATCTACTTGAATATGCACATTTATTTCTTTCTTCTAAAATTAACAGACATGAATGTGTAGTCATGTGTTAAAGGTAATGACAATAAAACAAATTATTTTTAATAGATATTCCATTAGTGTGAATTCAGGAGTAGCTCCAGAATTTTTCATAAACTGCTATTTTACAGTCTCATTGTTTCGGTGTTTTATTACTTAGGATCAAGGAAATAATGTTATTTTTCTATGTTAAAACAAGTAATTGGAACATGGAGAAATGCAGTAAATACATTTTAGTTAGTCAATAGGTTCCTTAGGTTTTACAGATAATCGTGTTACTTACAACGCCCTGGAATTTCAAGCACTTGTCCAATAATGCTTCATTTTAAGACTTACTCAAGTTGAAATCCACTCAGAGAACCTGTCTCATGGCAAAAGTCAAGTAAGGGATCTATGTAGTCCAGAGAACGCTAAAGCCAAAGCATCCCCTTTTACTGTTTATACCCCAGGACAAATATTAAAGTTACCAAAGTCAAGCCTGTCTTGAATTTTTTATGCTTTCCTCAGAAAAGAGGATAGATGTGAGTGACGCTCTCTTCCCCTCAGTGGGGTCATCTGAGGTGAGAATCAGACTGGGAGAGTGGGAAGGGGCACCGGGCCTTTCTCCCTCCACACAGTCCATTCTACAGATGAAGAAACTGAGACCCAGAGACAAGGCATGTTCTCTCAGTGAACTACCTGCTGACTGGATGGCCATGATCCACTAAGCGGGCAGTATTGGTATTTCAAAAAATTTCAAGAAACCAAGTCAGCTAGTCACACAGAGCATGGATTTGGTACCATGCATATGGAAACCTTGCTGGAGAGGACCTGAACTGGTTTTGGAGGCATTAAATCCATTACTCCAAACGTTTCTGGAATGGTCTTTCAGCTTTCACTCTTCCTGGGGTTGCTGGGGTCAAGTGCACAGGGCTAATGGCTGGCTGTGGAGTTCTTCCGAGGTGTGCAGGTAAGCAGTCATTCCTGAGTTCCCTCCAACCGCCACCTTGCACTTGGAGACAGGTAGTCCTGTACTCTCTCTGCAGGGTGTCTTTTTATGGTCCCCAGCCTGAGCTATGCAGCCGGAAAAACGGGGATCGAATCCTGTTCTGCCATTGACTACTTATTTGACCTTGGGCAAGTAAGTTGATTTTGCAAATAACTTGACCTTTCCTCATGTGTAAAATGGAGATAATTTTGATGCCCATTCTGCATATAAAGCAAATAGTCCTGTGACTTTCACATAGTAAAAATGATGAATGTTGGTTTGCAATAAATGCTCAAGAAGTCTTTATTGGAGAAAAATGTATTAAAGGGGAAGAGAGATAATCGTCACAAAAAGGAAAGCTGTCATTTTCTTTCTCCAGCTATCATCCCAGCTTCTGCTATTCATCACATTTCGGGTACTCTAACATAATTTCTCATGCTCGGGGGAAAAATAGTAAGCAGAGCTAACTTTTTCTTTTCTTCTTTAAGATAAGGTCTTGATCTGTTGCCCTGGCTAGAGTACTGTGGCCCCCTCACTGCAGCCTCCAACTCCTGGGCTCAAGTGCTCCTCCTGCCTCAGCCTCCCAAGTAGCTGGACTCCACGTATATGCCACCAAGCGCAGGTAATGTTTTGCATTTCTTTAAATGTACAGATGGGGTTGTGCTATGTTTTCCAGGCTGGTCTTAAAATCCCAGTCTCAAGTGATTCTCCTTCCTTAGCCTCCCAAGTGCTGGGATTACAGGTGTGAGCCACTGCACCTGACCTGACTTTTACTTATTTATTTAACATCAGAAGCACATTGTCATTTGAAATTTACATATATAAGGCATGGGTTTCTCTAAAAACTTTTTTTTATATAAAAAGGGGGTTGAGGTCATAAACACATAGATCATGTATATATTAATGCCTTTATGGGGTACAATGTGCTGAATTTACATATAATTTGGAATGCTTACATCTAACTAGTTAATATAGCCTTCAAACTTAGGGTACAAATTTACCCACATCACTTTTTTTTCCTCCTCCAATTAATAGCTAGACCACTCAAGTGCTCCATACAAAAAATGTTCAAAGTCTGACCTTAGTCCAGGCATGGGTGGGTGGGGCTTGGTGGAAAGGGAGCTCTTTCTAAGGCTACGTAGAGGGAGACATGGTCTCTCATTGACTTGTCCTCCTGCTGTTCCTCCTGCCTAGACCCCGGCCACTCAGTGGGATGGGCCCAGCCAGGGCTCTGGGGATGGTGATGACAGTGTCATGTGGTCAGGGTCACAGGACCAGCTCTCTAGGATGTACAGCTGTCTTGCTGGGGCTGTGCCGCAGCGAGGCCACTGCCAGCAAAAGCCCCACGCTCCTGGGCCAAACCAGCCCTCACCATGAACCATGAGACCTTTCTTCAGAACCTGGGGCATCACCCTGACATTCTTCCTCCACTGCATCTCCCTATCTTAAATATTTTTCCTCAGAGCAAATGTGCTTGCCTCCCACTATAGTGGTTGGCAGGCCTGCCTGTGGTGGCTGCAACAACAGAAATGTTTTTTTCTCTCAACTCTGGAGGCCAGAAGTCTGAGATGAAGGTGTTGGTTTCACAGGGAGGCTGTCTCCTCCCTGTGTCTTCTCCTGGCCTCTCTCCACACTGTCATATGGGGGTTGAGGACTTCAACCGGAGAAACCAGGGCAGGGACGGAGACAAAGTTCAGCCCATAACACCTCCTACTTAGGATACAAGTTAACTTTTGTAATTCAAGAAACAGAGGTTGTGGGGAGAGAGGAAAGATGTGTGCCCAGGGAGGGACAGTGGGTGCCCCGTGCTTACCTTACTGGGTGGCCACTCAAGTGGCTGTTCAAACATTCAAAGTGCGCCCTGCAAAACACATGTGGCCAGAGCATCCCTGGTTGAAATGGAGTGACAGGTCCAGACCCCTTCTCCTACTCCATCCTCACTAGGTCACCTCTGACAAGCACAGTATAGAAACCTCTGCCCCGGAGGATTCCAGGAAGAAGTCTAGGCTATCTTTTAAATTTTTTTCACAGATAATCAGTTCATCAAAGTTCAGAACAGTCTCAGTTGATACCATCTGATGACTTTTAGCCTGGTTCACTCTCCAGTTGTCCGGATGGGGCCCAGTGATCATGCAGACACTGGCGTTTGTGCAATGGCTTTATTTTTCCACTTTACTTCTTTTTACAGATGGGCTTGTTAATCACCCAGCTCAACTGTGATACCCAAGAAAAGCTGAGAGGGTAAAGTTATATGCAGCCTCCCTGTGACCTGTTTGTACATACCAGGTCAATAAAACTCAGGCAGAATGACAGCGACAGCTGCCTTGTGGCATTCGGAGGGAACCGAGCAGTTCCCTCAGCAGCTTCAGGGACAAGTATATCATTACAGTTCCCGGCTGCTCAGAGAGAAGCCACCTAAGCCCATCCTCCGGGACAAGCACAGCTTCTGGAGCCACGCAGGACCCTTCTTAGACACCTGCAAGAGCCTGGCTGACACTCTCACGCCAGCGCTCCCCACACTGGGGTCTCCTGGCCACAGGTCTGCTCTCGTCTACACGTGCTCCCCGCCTGCCACAGGCTGGGCTGTTTGTTAGCAGCTGGGCAGGACAAACTCCCAGCCTCGGAGGTGGCCAAGGAGAGGGAGTGGAAGGGAAGGCTCCATGGGGGCCAGGCAGTCCCGGGCCAGCTCCAAGGACAAGGGAGCCAAGAGGATGCTGCTGCTGGGGAGGAGACAGAAGTTTTCTCCGTGGGATGACGCCCTGCTCTCAGGAAGGGACCCTCGGTCTCTGCTGAAGCGGGGCATGCGCCACGTCAGCTTCAGCCTGGTCACCAAAGGAATGACAGACATCCCCGACTTTCTGTGGGGCTTGTCCGAGGTCCAGAAACTCAATCTGTCTCACAATCAGCTCCGAGTCCTTCCTCCTGAGGTGGGGAAACTGACACGGATCGTGGTCCTGAACTTGTGCGGGAACCACCTGAGGAGCCTTCCCAGAGAAGTGAGCCTCCTCCAGGGTCTCAAGGTCCTATTTGTCAACATGAACCGCCTGACTGAGCTGCCGACTGAGCTGAGCTTGTGCAGAAACCTGGAAGTCCTGAGCGTGTCCCACAACTGCCTGTCCCAGCTTCCCGCCAGCTTCGCCGACCTCTCCAAGCTGAGGAAGCTGAATCTGAGCAGCAACCACTTTGCTCACATCCCTGTCTGTGTGTTCTCACTGAAGGGGCTGGATTTCTTGCACGTGGGCTCGAACCGCCTGGAGAACATCGCCGAGAGCATCCAGTGCCTGCCCAGCCTGCAGATCTTCATCGCAGAGGGCAACAACATCCACTCCTTCCCCAGGTCACTGTGCCTGGTCACGAGCCTGGAGCTACTGAACCTCAACAACAACGACATCCAGACCCTTCCAGAGGAGCTCTACCTGCTCGGCAGGCTGGGGAGGATCGCCTGGAACCCCATGGACAAAGGGCTGCACATTTCTCACAACCCTCTGTCCAAGCCCCTGCCCGAGCTGGTGGAGGGGGGCCTGGACATGCTCTTCAGCTACCTGAAAGACAAAAAGCACAACTGACCCGGGCACCTGAGGCACGGACGGACCAGCTCTGCCCCTGGGGTACTTCTTCTCTAAACTTTCTGCTCTTGCCATTCGCGTCTGTCAGTGCTGTGTTAACGTTTGCTAAATGGCTGTTGCACATTCATCCCAGGCAGGTGTGTGCTTTTAACTTTGTATGTTCCCAGTAACCTCCATCTCGTTCTGTACATAAATTGAAACAGGCATTTGCTTTTCTCTAAAGAGAATCAATTGTGTGGACTCCTGAGAATCAGTGAGACCCAGCTCTTGGAACAGTGGACAGCAGGTCTGAATTCAATATAATCCAAGAGTCTAATATTTTCTGAGTATGTACTACGGGCCACATAAGGTACGAGGCATTGAAATTGCTGGTTTCAGAAGGTTTCCTCCCTCCAACTGGCAACATGTGGCCATGTGGCAGCCTCAAGACGTGTTCCTCAATCAAGCATTACTTGGGACCAAAGGGCAAGCCAGGGCTGTGCTCTGCTGCCAGTGACCAAGACAGGCAGTGCTTTCCCCAAGGTCTGGGGGAAGGATCATAGGAATCTTTTCTTTCAAATGTCTGTAGAGTAACACGTTGCTCATGTTTGTGTCTGGTGGTGAGTAACAGAGGTAGCATGATGGCTCTCAGGTAATAAACATGAACCAATTTTAATGTGTAGTTTCAATCTTCCTTCTCAGGTCTCTTCCTCCTGTCCTCCTGGCCTTCAACTTCTTTGCTGGATGCTAGCTGAATGTGAAACTATTCCTTACTATATCTGCCCCCTCCTAGATAAGCTACTGACTGGGACCATTTAGTTAAAAAAATGTCCCAAAGGCAGGAAGGAGGAGGTCAGATGTAGATAAGCCACACAAAAAGTAATTACCCTTTTAAAATTCAGAGGAGGGCATTAAAAATTACTTTAGTTACATTTAATACCTTCTTGGACAAAAGGCTCTATAAAAAAGGGTTTTTTTTTTTAAATTTTAAGGGTATAAAGCTATTAGTTAAACACAAACAACAGGGTAAGCAATGACAGGGCTATGGGACTGGAGGTCGCTGGACCTCACTGCTATTCCAGCAGCCAAGGGCCCCTGGACATTAATATTTATTTAAAGAATTCGAATGAAAAGATGATAGTGAAGACAGTTCAGTACCTTCAGGTCAGGGGAGAGCCAATAGTTCTGGTTTTTTGGGCACATTTGTTTATAGATTTATCATAAACAATATCAAGACTTTAGGTTTGGAATTGCTACCAAGACTTGTATAACTTCTTTTTAATACTGTCAGTGTAATTCCATTAAACTGGTATTTGTTAGCACCTTCCCCAGTCTGGACACTGAGCTGAGGACCCAAAAGGAACGCACCCTGCTCCTCCTGCTAGGGAGCTCACAGTTAGTGGAGGAGACAGACCCACGCGTTTTCCACAGCATGTGGTAAGTTGTGATTCCTGCTCAGGGCCGAGGCAAGAGTAACACAATGCCTGGTGTAGACCAGCCTGAGCCCCAAAGTCTTGATAACCAAAGAAAGGTAAGCAAAGAACACAGCTGGGATGGTTCCATCAAACCCTTCATTCACTCCAGCAATCAAACCCTAATTCCTCCCCTACTTCTTCCCTCACCCCACTTGGAAAGACTTTGAGGCAGTGGGGAACTCACACTCAGGTTCCGTGCTTAGGCAATTTTACTGCAGAAACTTACTTTTTCTAAGAGCTGCTCAAAGAGGGTCCATATAACTCATTCATAGGAGCAAGTTGTTTTCCCCAAGAGACCCCAAAGTTAATTTTCCTATCTGGAAAAGAAAGCAGCCAATTCCTGCTCTTATCATCAGATACCACAGTTCCATGAGCACATTTGTGCACGAGCCCCTCTGTCCCACGATTGCTTTCACACCAGTGTCACTTGCTGGCAGCTAAAGCAATCTCCTCCCAACCCCCCTCCAGGAGCAACTGGAGACCTGGCTATCCCTGCCAGGCATACACGGGCACACTCCGGAATCCACCCCCCATGTTAGCTTGTTGGAGCCAAGACTATTTAAAGACGGGTGGAATTCTTACTCGACCTCCTGAATCAGTGGGAAATGGTGGGCGAGCCTTCCTCCGCAGAATTGGGCAGTCACTGCAGCTTTGGCCAACGCACACGCAGCTGTCAGACAAACACGGGCAAGTGCCAGGAGCATGCCTGCTGGTGTCTGCTGCCCGAGACACGCTCAGGCTCATGCTGAATTTCCATGACCTTGCTGTGTGCAGAGCGCAGTGAGGACAGCAGCACCACACTTGTCCTGCTGAGCAATCATTTTATTTCCTCTCCTGGACTTTTCAGTCACTTGATCCTGCAGTAACTCTACTCCAGGGAAAGAATGTAACCATATTTTGGAGGTGACTCAAGAGCTCATTATACTTTTTATAAGAAAAAAAAAAAAACAGTAGCAACTTGGTGGTCAGCTTCCCTTGGTGCCTTTTAAAAGTATCCAGCACAGTGGTTTTTGTTAACAGTCAGCATTGCAGAAATCATAAAAGTGTAGCAGTTGCCAGAAGTGCTTTAGATATTGATTCTTTGTGAATGCTCCTTTCTATTGATAAAGGGAAGTTCTGAGCAAAAATTGGTTAATGTGCTTAGTTATTCAAAACACTAACTTGGAGGGAAAGTGATGTAACCTTCAATGTCTTTATGTCCATTTCTACAGTTTACTGACTGACTGTGAAATGCTTCTTCCTGATCTTTTGTATTTTGAATACTGCACATTTTAAGTCCCAGGTACTTCTAAAGCTTCTGAAATCAAAGCGCTGAAGATGACTGGATTGGATGAGGAGTATGTTTAGACAAAGAATAACGGCTAATTGGGTGCTCGATGTGGGGAGCCGGCTGCTTGTGTTCTTGATGATGTTGTGGTTTTCATGTCACTTGGCTCTCAGGATAGAGGGTCTCAGTGTGTGCTCAGAAGCACCTTTTGAAGCAGTTGCAGTTTCCAAGCCCACAATTAAGAAGAAATCTGATGTTCATAGGAAAGGGAGAAGACTTTGAAAAGACACATCTGTTCAAGGAATAATACTGCTAAATGCATAATACTGCGGGCATATTAGAAAGAAAAATGTAGTCATTACTTAGCTTGTTGACTTAATAAATGCTTAATGGAAGAAATGTACTCCATTCTTGGGCTTTAGTTAATAGACTGCCTTTCTGTAGTAACCAAAGATAGAGTGACTTCAGGACTTGCACCTGCATTTCACAATGAAGTCACGCTTCTGCTGGAAAGAGATAAAAGAGGGATGCTGTCATTATTTGTAGGGATGCATGAAACTAAACCTTTCTCTTTCGGCAATGAATATTGCATTTTGAAACTGTATTTTATATGCCTCAGAGCATATACTGAATATGCATTTTGGTAGCCATGGATTAA
This sequence comes from Galagoides demidoff, assembly GCA_963574575.1. NCBI lineage: Eukaryota > Metazoa > Chordata > Mammalia > Primates > Galagidae > Galagoides > Galagoides demidoff. Next base: position 3,776 of record CAUYQV010087158.1, on the reverse strand, counting down.
AAACAGAAGATTAAAGGACTATGGGCACAGTCACTGGAAAACACATTCATCTATCAACAGCCTGAGATGATGGGGGAGACAGAGGCTCAGAGGCTGGACTAGGGTGCTTTCTTCAGAACTATATATACACTAGGGGGAGTCCCCCAAATGAGTTCAGGGATCTAAAGTGAGAGAAAAAAGGAAAGAAGGAAGGAAGGAAAGAAAGAGAGAGAGGGAAGGAAGGAAGGAAGGAAGGAAGGGAGGGAGGTAAGGAGGGAAAGAGGGAGAAAGTGAGGGAGGAAGAGGGGAAGGAAATTAAAGCTGCTAAATTCATCCAATAAAAAAATGCAAACTAATGAATTATGCCAGTGTCTACTATCTGGGTATCCCAGTGTGTCCTACCTTCTTATTCCACAAAAGAATTATTTTCAGTATTCTGCAAGCTATAGTTGAGAAACACAAAAATACCCAACCTAGATTTAGTGTACTAGTACCCCAGTATAATTTCTTAGTTATAATTCATCCAGGAACACCAAAATACACCCTCTTAATGTATTTTAAGAAAATGAATTAAAATTCAGAAGAACATGAAAACTATCATAAACAATAATGGGAACAATCTTGATCTTGTTGAGAAGAGAACTTTCTACCAGTGTTTCTATTAAGTTACCTGGCAATTTACATGTTGAATCCAAAACATTACTGATTTTTTTTTTTTAAAGGACAGGATAGTAATAACAAGAGAAGCAGAGCATCTCATGATGAATTTGTGGGTGCCTGGGCATCATTAGGCCACATAACCAAGAGCTGTGAGCATAAAGCTGCTATGCAGAATTTTTGTTTGCTCCGTAGGAATCTGCTCACAAGGAGAGAGCTTATTTCCTATTGTTTCTTGACTCTTTATTTTAGCATAGGACAGAAAATTAAAAGTGAACTTTTGTATGAAAGTATTTCCTTGAAACTTTTGAGAGAAACATACATTATGAAAAGTATAAGACTATGTAGGCTTTGAGGCTGTGCACTGGGGCTATTGATGGAACATTGCGGAATCATGCATATTCCTTGGCCTTAAATGACGTGGGATCCTCAGAGGTCATGCCAGGACATTGGGACAGTCTCTGTTCTCTCTGGTCTCCTCAAGGTCATGTCCACCAACCCATGCATGAGCCTGAGGTGAGGCTCTGAGGAGCATGTTGAGTGTGCACATGTGTGTCCTGAGACCTGGCAGGTGCTAGGGGCATGATGATAGGATGATGGGACGGAGTTCTTCCCCATCCCACCCCACCAAGGGCAGAGGAGTGAGGCTTAGCTAACCACAATGCAATCAATCCTGTGAGGGCAACCACCTTGAGAGGTGTGTAGACTGGTGCAAAGGTGTGGAGGTGGGATGATAGGATAGAAGATGGCTAAAATGGTGCAGGGTGTTTACACCACAGTTAGATCCAATGATTCTTTGTTTCAATATCCCTTGATGGAGAATTTGCAAGTTCCAACATCCCAGAGCAGTGTGTTCTATAACACCTTTGAGGCATTTGTTTCTTTTCTCTACTGGAGTCTCAGCTATTGGGCAAGCACAGGGAAGGAGAGAGGAGGCACAGTGATGCCATGTGTCCTGGTCTCGAAGGGGACTCCTGGATTGTCCTTGACCTCATTATGGACCAGGGTCCTCCCTGAGGGTTCTGAAAAGTCTCTGGGTTGTCCTTAATGCTGGCTGTCATTGGAATCCCCAGTGGAACTTCAAAGAAAGAACTCCTTGGGCCTTGCCATTTTGTAGCTGGTCTGAGTGAGACACAAGCTTTTCATTGGGTTCCAAGCTCTGTGAGTAATGCTGTTGCTCACTCTGTGCAGAGAAATGCTGACACCAGCTCTTCCCTAAGCATACACAAGCTATAGAGCCAGTGGGGCCTGACATGAGCCATTGAAAGGAGCCAGTGAAAGAGGGCAGGGCTCTTGACCTGGTTGGCAGATTGGAGCCCTGCCAAACCTGGTGATTACACCCATCTGGCACTTGTTAAAAATGTAGAGCCCAGGTCCCCTTGGTGTACTTTTAGAGTCCATGTGGCCAGGGTAGGGCCAGCCACGCGTAGGTCCATCAAGCACTCTGTGTGTTTCCTATCGTAAGGCAGACTGGAGAAAACCTGGTCTAGAAGAATGTGTGTCTGCTGGAAAATGTAAAGCTCTGTTTGTAGATTCAGCTGCTCTCCAGGTTTTCCTGACTCTGCCACTGGAGACCCAGTTCCCTAATGACTGTTATCTTTGAGTTCAGCATCAGGGAGATAATAAGTATTGAATGAATGAGTGGGAGAAGGAATGAGTCAGCACGGATCACCTCTCTGGCCCAGACTTTCACATAATGAGATAGCTGAACTCACTGTAAGCTCCTTCCAGATTTTATGACTGTCTTTTTTTTTATTCTGCCTTTCTCTTATTAAATGCCCTAGTCAATAGACACCTGGGCTTATAATTATGGTGATTACTTGAGAAAAGCAAAAAACATTGTGGAGGTGGGATGAGGTCAGTATGAGTGCTTTAATATCTGCTTGTAGCCCCATAGAAAAAGTAATTTTAATTTTGGTTGACATTTAAAAATATGAAAAGAGCTGGGTCTGTATTGAGGGTGACTCCTGGAGTTAATAGACATACAAACTACTTTGATTTCATCTCTGTTATTGGATTGGAGCTACAGAGGGAAAAGTCTGTTTGGCTTTGTTGTAACAATTTCTCCGATTTATGTTTCTGAAAGAGATGAAATTACTAATTGTCTGTTTTCTCTAACAACAAACAAACAAAAAAACACCTCACTGGATTTAATTCAGTAATATAGTCTGGGCACTTAGAGATGAAACTTTTCTCTTTAAAAAAAAAAACAAAAAAACACAGTGTATTCTAAAGTTCGAGTTGAGGAAATCTTTCAATAAAATTCACACCTCCTCTGTACTCCCACCCTTTCTATGTGCACATATGAATTGAATTTGATTTTTGTTATACATTTTCAAAAGAACTTCTGCAAATGAACACACAATGAAACGGCAAAATCATTCTTCCTTTGGTATCTTTGATGTCACATAATAGTGTTTCTCAGCCTCTACTGTTGTTTTCAAGGGCACAAACTGATGTTATTGACATTGTAAAAATCAGAAATAAATGACTTTAATTTGTTTTTGATTAGCCTTCATTATAAGAGAGTAAGTTATATTGTGTTTGATATGAATTTTTGAATAATCTTATTGCCATACATACTTTGAGAATTCAAAATACAGTCCTGGTATTACACTCCTCAGCCAAGATATATGAGAAGATTAAGGATTTTCATTCTAGAAATCACAAGAATAGCATAAACAAAGAATCATCCAAGAAGAATACAAGTCTTCTTTATGTTTTAATCTTTTATACTCTTTTGTTATCATGATGAAATCTTTACCATAGATAATAAAAAATGTGTTTAATTTCCCAGACATGTATACATCATGCTTTCTAGAGAGATTTTTACTCGTTCATTTGACTATGTGATATGTTTGATTATAAAAAATTGAGTTTTCTCAGTTTGTCAGGCTCTTATTAATTAATCCACCACAACAAATATAATTTTAGCCAGCTTGCTTCTACAGCTAGAGAAGGAAAATAACCTCATTTCTGATAGATCAGAATAAGCATGGTTATCTTTTTTTTTTTTTTTTTGAGACGGAGCCTCAAGCTATCCCCCTGGGTAGAGTGCCATGGCATCACAGCTCATAGCAACCTCCAACTCCTGGGCTCAAGCGAGTCTCCTGCCTCCGCCTCCCAAGTAGCTGGGACCA
>CAUYQV010087156.1:0-64788 GCA_963574575.1 Galagoides demidoff | reverse complement strand
TTTTTTTGTGAAGTTTTTGGCCAGGGCTGGGTTTGAACCCACCACCTCCGGCTTATGGGGCTGGAGCCCTACTCCTTGAGCCACAGGTGCCACCTTTTTTTTTTTTTAATTTTTTATAAAGATGGGATCTCACTATGTTGCCCAGGCCGATCTCAAACTTGGTGTCTCAAGCAATCCACCCACATGTAATTCATGCTGGAATTACAGGCATGAATCGGGCCCACCCTCTGTTGGGACATTTTATCTATGTAGTATTTTGGTATATTCTGGCAATTTCTTAGTAAATATAGAAAAGAGCTGCTGCTTTTGTTCAAGTCAGAGTCCTGCTGAACATCCTCTTGGTTTGCATTCACCTTCTAATAGAGGGTTTTTCCGAATTCTTTCCCATGAATGAAAGCCATGAGGAGTTTTGCACAGGGACTGCCGTGGCTGGGGTCAAGGCAGACTGATACAGTTGCCTATGAAGCACTTGGAACCTCAAGTTTATCACCATGATGAATTATTTTCCTGTGGACCCCATTTTTAAGTGGGAGCTCTGCAGCTCACAGTCTCCACACTCGTAACTTAGACAAATTACACCTAGAAGTGTTTACTCAACCACTTTAATTCAATTTGACTTCACATAAGACATTTAATTCAACAGATATTTATTAAGCTCCTCTACAAAAGGGACTCTGACAAGGTTCTGTCCTTTCACAGCGTATCTAAGCTCATCTTGAATGATGGTTCCCACATCTCGCTATTTCATTACCTAAAAGAGCTAAGTAGCACCTGTATACATAGATACCCACTGTTTAAGCTCTCTTAAATGCTTTGTAAAAATATTTAGTAAGCCACTGCTTTATCCTTAGTAGGAATGGTCTGCTTTAACATGGTTATTTTTGTGTGTTTGTGTGGCTGGGCTTCAGTGCCCAGATACATGGCCAAACATTATTCTAGATGTTTTCATGAAGGTGTTTATGAATGAGGTTAACATTTAAATTGGTAAACTTTGAGTAAAGCAGATTGCTCCCCATAATGTGGGTGGGCCTCATCCAATCAGGTTTTTGAGGGGGAAAATGCTATTTTGGCAGCAGTGGACATCCTGGGTGGGGCTGGGAGTTTGTTGGAGACTCTGACTAATGTTCTTTCTGGAGAAGGGATGTAGGGATGGTCTGGACATTTGATTCACGACTGGGTATATGATATGAGTGGTAAAAAAATCTCTGGGACAGCAAAAGGGAGAGAAGTAGACCTCTCATGATAGACCCCCAGAACAATCTAAAGAATCATGTAGGCCTCCAAGAAGGCATCAAAAATTTGTGCAATTTTATTAATTGATTTAAAATATGTTGAAGTTTTATTTTCAGGTAGCATTGTGTATTTTTGGTGCATTACTCTGTGCAGTTATTTCATCCAAGACTAGAGGGCGCTAAAGATTGCTTACTCCACATTATAACCCTTCTGACCTCATGGGTGTTGACTTGAGGCAGGAACACACACCATCTACCCTGCTCTCACCCCACTGATGCCAGTCCTTACTGGTCACAGGGAACAGTGCAGCAAGCTTCACTCCTGGAGTCCATACAACTCTGACTGATATATGCAATAAATGGGTTGCTACCTATGTGTGGGGGGGCATACCTTTGTGAATCACTTCACAGTTTGAAGACACTGTTTCAAGAAAATTTTGCAAGGGTCTCATTTCTTAATGTCACAAGCCATTCTGATTTAAAATCCTAACCTCTCTCTACATATTAGCTTACAAAGTTCCTTTTTTTGCCTGGGAGATTTAATTAAAGCAAGATGAAACTATACTTAATAACATTCAGTTGCCTGAAAGAGTTATTACAGAAATGCCTAAGGTATTACCAGAAAGGAGCTTAATGTCTCAAATAAATGTCAAGTTTTCCAAACCAAACTCATAGGCAACTTAATGGGGGATAAATGTCGCAATTATCCATACTTTTCCATCTTTTTTTTAAAGAAAGAAAACATGCACACAGTGAAGGGAATCAGAATCTGTTTTTATATCCCCAGAGTTATAAACATTTGTATCAAAATATTTACAATTATAGTATATGAAATAATCTATGAACGAAGAAGCCAAATACAGTACTAGAACAACCCACCAAGGTAATGCGAATTACATGAGACGTAAATGTCACAGAAAAAAAGCAAAAGACAAGGGAATACATGGTTTACTCCAGTCATAGTTCAGTTTCTTAACAAACTGCAAAAATCTCTTTTGGATATATCTGATATGTAAGTATGTTTCTGCACATAAGATGGCCTTATATATTCATGTGCTAAGTAAATCATAATGAAAAAGTCCATCATCCCACCGTTTTTGCTGGCCAATCTCTCTAATCCCAGCTCTCAACATTTCCTTCACCAGAATAAACATAGAGAAATAAACTTAGTAATAGTCCCTTTACATAAATACCAGCAAACATGGCACTAACAACTCCCTAAACAGGAAAAGTATAAAAGAAATGGATGAGGAGAAACTAAGGGAGAAAAGTAGGCAAGATATCTCAGGTTCTTCCTGGGGTAGATCTTATTATCAGAGTAATAAAGGAAATGTCTTCCCGTTCACCCCCAAAACACCCTTTAGACAGAATCTGAGATGGCTTAAAATAGCTGCTCCAGAGCAAAACAATGCCTTTTTAGCCAGGAATAACATGCAACTTCTAAGTCCTATAAAGAGATGCTCCTGTGGCAGCAGACAGCTCAACTACCATCTGACTAGGTACCACAAGAGTTTTTGCCTTTTTTAAATGCTAAACAAAATAATCTGCCCATCACCTACATTTTTATTTATCTTATGGGATTTTCTTATTTTCCTGGGAGCACAGGCATTCTGTTCTTATCATGACTCTAAAATATAGTATGCTTAATACTTCACAATTAGATAGCACCTTTCACCCAAGGGCCTGTTTGGGTACAGTTTGGTGTATGTTTCAATTAGCTTCCAAAAGTGCCTCACTTGTGAAATAGGGCAGGAGAGGCCTCGAAGAAGTGACCACTTCAACCAGTGTTGAAGCTAGAGCTAGAAAGCTCTGATTCCCCAACCTGGATAATCAGACAAAACTTACTCAAAAATGCAAAGTATAGTGGAAAAATAGTAGGATTGTGTTACAAGAAGCCATGTCCATCTCTCTCCTGATATATACTTAACAGATACATTGACTGCATTGAAGGGAATCCTAAAACCATAACCCTAATATAACACTCTTGTAAGATTGCCACTTAGATCTCCTAGTTAATGCGGTGCTTTCATTAGTGGCTTTAGAGAAACTCCAGAAGAGCTGCCTTGGTTTCAAGCGAGAGGCCTAGCAAGTCCATGGCAAGAGGGCTCCATGAAGGACAGCCATGTGAGGTCTAGGCTGGGTTCTGACCACCCCCCAGGCCTTCCATTAGGAAAAGTTCTCTTTCTTGGTTCAGCTAACCAACCAAGTTGGCCTTACAAGCCATCTCTCTTCCTCCCATTTTGTCACTGAATTCCACAGAGCTAAGTATCTGTTCTTCAGAGGGGCAGTGGCTTGCTGGCCAAAGCTCCCTACAGTGGGTACTCCGGGCTGGAATGTGATGTGTGATGTTTTGCTTTAGGTCAGAAGGGCAGGACTGGCTTTCAGCACAAGCACAATACCTGCTCTTGCCAAAACTTGTACCGCTATTTTAACTTGGTGCACAGTAGGTCTATGGACCTCGGTGCGTGACCCAGATTCACCCTCGGAAGAGGAGCTGGTGGTGTGGCAGCTGATGGGCTCCAGGCAGTGCAAGTGACTGAGAACAGCTGGAGGCCAAGTCTGGTGGCCGGAGGGAGGCTGGCATCAGGGAGCATCAAGGTACTAGCCGATGCTTTGACCCAAGGGCAGGGGCTTGGCAGTAGAGAATCTCCTCAGCAACCATTTGGGTTTTGGCCTCTTCCACTTTCTCCCCCCCTCCCCACCCCCTCCCCTGTCTTGGTTTTTTCCATTCAGCATCTTCCACTTCCCTCCCAGGTTCAACAGCTTCCTCCTCCCACCCCCCTGATCCCCATAAACTTGTTCAGCCTCATTTCTTTCTCAAGACCAGATAGACGACGCCAGTGATGAAGCTGAAGCAGAAGCAGATCCAGGTGAGGATGAAGCAATAGCCATGGTGACTTGCCTGGCCACGAAAAGTGGTATTAGAACCATCTGCATAATGGCTAGTGTACACGGATGCTCCAATCATAATGCACAGCCCTGCAGGGAGAGAAAAGGATGTGTAGGCTTTGATTAAAATAAGGAAAAGGTTTTTATAACTTAAAGACCCTATATCCCTCATTGGCAATGGGAAGATAAACTCTGGGTGTTTGTCCCCAAACAGTAGTTTTGCCTTGGACCAAGCTTGATGGTTGTGTTGCTAAATTATCAGGGTCTGTGCTCTCATACCTGTGCTGCTTTTGTGTGGCTGCAAGTGAGAAGTAGAACACTGCACCCCAGGCCCACCACCCAGCTGTCCTGACTGGCTCCCAGCATAGCTAGGAAGGCTCCTCAGGGGCACAAAAGAATGTGGCCTTCCCAGACTGCACTGGGGACAGGACAGTAAGAATCGTAAAAACCACATGCACTGTGGCAGTGCACGTCTTTCCTCAGACCCCCATGTTCTTCAAGCTTCCTGTATAGCCATGCCACTGATGGATGGATACCCCAACTTGGTATCTGCCCTGGAGCACTGGAGCACTGGTTTTAAACCATGAAGCAAGTGAGTGTTCTTAATCCAAGGTCCTCCCTCCACAAGAGAACAAATAACACAGAAGAAAACTGCACCCGCTGGTTTCATTGACCAACTTCAGCTCTTGAAGTTGCCAGGAGCACTCGTAGTAAAACTGACTTAAACGTTTCTCCTGCATAAGCTGGAATCCACCCTGAGATACTCACAGCACACAAGCATGGTGGCTCCCGAGAGGATGAACCGGTTTCCCTTCTCCATGGTGAAGAGCTGGAACACGAAGACCACAAGGGAGATGACAGAGAAGATGATGGACAGAATCATGAAGGCCTGCACGGACTTGAGGGCATCTGTGGGCACAGGTGAGGGGAGCAAGGGCATTAGATCACCCCAGCGGCTGCATGTTACATGGCCACACCCCCGTCAGCACCGGATCTACACCTTTATACCTACCTTCCTGTGCATATGGCAGGGTCTTATTGCAGGAATCGGCCTCACAGCCTTTCCAAAGACCATCTGATGCGTTCCCAGACTGTGAAACCAGCCAGACCTGAAACCAGAAGGAAAGAAAAAGTTGATTAAAGCTGACCCACTGCTTTAAAAAACAAAAACAAATCACCTTTGCATCAGGACCAAATCTTAATCAAGACACTCTATTTAGCCCTAAATATGGCTGAGCAGTCTATCTCTGGGTGGAAACAGGTCTGATTAAAACAGAAGTCAGAAAGGTCCCAAGAGACCACAGAGAGGAAAAACGCGAAGCCTGGGGGAGCAAGGTAATCACCTAACCTCCTTGGGCTTCACATTCTTCATGACTTTAAAAAAAAAATGGAGGGTGGTGCCTGTGGGTCAAAGGAATAGGGCACCAGCCCCATATGCCAGAGGTGGGGGGGTTCAAACCCAACCCTGGCCAAAAACTGCAAAAAAAAAATGGAAGTAATTCAACCAAAGTGATTTGAAATTCTAAGGGTCTAAGAAACAGAAACCCTAGAAAAGGAAATTGGTTTTACATATACAAAATCCATAAACTCTATTAATATTGTTTCACTGAAGGATCTGGCTCAGAAGGGAGGGAAAAGTTAAAAACATCCAACTGAAGACAACTAGGAAATGTAAGGGCTACTGGGAAAACTGCAATAAGTCTGGGTGGTCAATAAGCCACTTCATCTGAACAGAAGGATCACACAGGACTGTTGCAGCATGCAAAGTAGTTTCCCAGGAAAATAGCACAGCAGGAGCTTCCTGTGGGCACCGCTGAAGCAGAAGAGTAACCAGAACATATTCCCCAGGCTCTCTGATGTGCTGGCATCACCTCCTACTGGCCCAAGGAAAACAATTATCCTTCTGGAATAGAAAACAAATGCAGGGTCCTGTGCACACACAGAGAGAAAGGCAGGGCCAAGGACACGCAATCACCTGCCCTCCATTCAGTAAACAACTGTGTGCTGAGCCCTGTGTTTAGGGGGCTGATGACTGGCTGATATGCTGCACTTTGGCACCCATTCATACCCTTTAAAAGAGTTTATCAGACTCATCTTGAGAGATACAGGAGCTAGCGTACAGAATGGCTAAATGACAAAATCTGGAGGAGTTGTGTCTTAGCACAACTATGTGCAAATCCACTTTGCTTATAATCACACCCAGATGAATTTCCAACGCTTGTCTGTCTGAATCTTAAAACGCATTGATCTCTTAACTGTAATAAGGACCTAAACAGGTTCTGGAAATATCGTTTGCCTGTCTAGTGCCTGGTGGCCTTGGTTTTTAAGTCCAAGGAGCTGTTCACTTTTTTCTGAGAAAATCAGGTGCCATAAACTACCACTAGAGGTCAGAGTAGACCAAGGTTCAGAGAGAAGCATCTGTATCTCTACCTCAGTATATATTTGTGTTGTTCGGTCTGAGTGAGTTAATTCAGTGACACCAGGTTAATCTTGCAAAATTTTACTTTTACGCGCGACTCTCCACTTAAAACTTGAATTCATCAATCTGGCAATCAAAGCCTCTCGTCCTCTCACTCCTTCATATCCATCCTCCTACTCAAAGAGGCCAGGTGGGGTGTGGTGGCTCTTGCCCATAATCTAGGAAGCTGAGGCAGGAGGATTCCTTGAGCTCAGGAGTTCAAGACCAGCCTGAGAAAGAGGAAGTCCCTGTCTCTACTAAAAACAGAAAAATTAGCAGGGTAGGTGCCTATAGTGTCAGCTACTCAGGAGGCTGAGGTATAGGATTACATACCCCTGAGCTGGTGGGTTCGAATCCAGCCCGGGCCCACCAAATAACAATGACAGCTGCAACTAAAAAAAAAAAAAAAATAGCCAGGCGTTGTGGCAGATGCCTGTAGTCCCAGCTACTTGGGAGGCTGAGGTAAGAGAATCAATTAAGCCCAGGAGTTGGAGGTTGCTATGAGCTGTGATGCCACAGCACTCTACCCAGGGTGACAGCTTGAGGCTCTGTCACAAAAAAACCCCCAAAGTTCCCAGAAGTAAGGGACATTCTGTGTTCTGCTCCAGCCATAAGGTTGGAGCCTCTTGTGCCCTGACCGAGCTGGCCCTTCCCACATGAGCAGCTTCACGAGCACCCTCACCTGGAATGCATCTCTATGTTCTTTCTGCCATCTGTCTTTCACTAAGGGAAACCTCACCCAACTTGGTCTTCCAAGTTCACCTCAAGCTCCTCCAGGGTCAACTCAAGGTCCTTTGGAGCCAGTAGAAGCCCCATTGGATCCTCCTCCAGCCTCTAAATGCCTACAGCCCTGGCAGGCTCACTCCTGAGAACGCTCCCTTTTCACCTCTCATTATTTAATTGTTTGAAGTGCCAAGTGTGTGTTTATTTTTTTCCTAAGTGTGTGTTTATTGTATTTCCAACTAAACTGCAAGTTCACAAAGGGCAAGAATTATGGCTTAAACTCCTTTTGTAGGACTTGCTACGCACATTTAAAGGATTCCCCCAGGGTTGAATGAATGAACAAAAGAACGTTACTCACATTAGCGATGGTAGAAACAAACAGCATGATGACAGTGGCGATGTGGACCACAAAGATACCAGCCAGCAGGACCAACATCTTGGCTTTTTTGGTAACTCGTGAGCAAAGAGAGTTCTGAAAAGGTAAAGAAAACAAAGGGACAAAAAAAGGTTACTGTTGGATTCAATAAGACAATTCAGCTTTCCTACATGTGTGGGCTATCTGCTAAAATGGGGGAGATTTGCAATAAAAACCATCACAATTTTATCAAAAGTTCTGAAAAACACCTTATCCACATAGCTCCATATAGCTAGGTGCCTCTTCACCTATGTCCATATACCTGAATGTAAACATAATTCAGTTTTTTTCTCAGGTATTCACTTATTCATTTCTGTAACACAACCTATTTCCAAAAAAGAATAATATCTTAAGACAACTGCTAGCATTTTATTTTGTTTGCGTTTCAGAGGCCAAAAGTAGGACTTTGATTTTTAAAGGGGCTTTGTAATTTCCAGGTGGCTGTGCAATGATATCATATAAATTTCCATTTCCCACTAGAGACATGTCCATGCTGCCTTCAAATTCCTCACCAAGCAATTTTAGAAGCAAACACCTTCAGTGCAGTCCCTGTTACTAGTGCCTACAGACTGCATAAGCTCCCAACTTGATCCTGGGTGAGATATAAAATGTAAGAGACACAATTTCTATCATTATCATGCTGCCTGGTTTTCAACAATTTCAATAACCTCAGTATAGTTTAATGATCGGATCACCTACTGATTGAACATTTCAAACTTGTCTCACTACACCTGAGCCTTTGTGCTGTGTGCTTCATAGCAGGGAGCCTGCTATCGGTCTGGGCAGAGGGGTGTATTTCCTACAGTTCAGTGTGACCATTCTGAGGGCTTTAAAATTCTTCAGCTTGAGATACCGCCAAATGTGCCTTCTACTAATGCCTGTTTACACAAATTCCAGGCCTTCAGGACTCAATACAGAAGACAGGCAAATGCATAAATCACAAGATGGGGACTGGGGGACTAATATTGATTAAGAATGTGCATGGATAAACCAAAGCGTTCAGCCATCATCTCAGTGGAGTATGAGAAGGGAGCCCATTGATCATAAAGCCCAGAAAATAAAGGAAATATGAAGGACGCAGCAGGGGAGGCTCCCGTGATTGGTGTCAGCTGCAGAAGGAGTGCTTTGTCACACCCAAGACAGTTAAAATGTTGGGCAGGCTCAGAGGGACATCACAAGGAAAGGGCTTGAGGTTACTCACACCCCAGACAGAGCGGGGGTGTGGACGCCCCCATCTAAGCAGGAGATGTCAGCACACCCACTCATCTTTCTCTCTGTGCCTCATTTAATTGACACTTTGAGTGTGCTTGAATCACTTTCATGCCACACCAGGTGTTTATTACAGAGCACGGATGCTATCACTCCAACACTACAGACGCCTTTTATCTCGCCTCACTTTCCTCCATCGGGTACCCAAAAATCTAGAACAATGTAACGTACACCAGGGCGCCTTGCTCTCTGTGGTCAAGGCACTGAACGAGAGACAGACACGGGCTTCTGCCATCCGATCCACCCTGACCTGTTCCAACAACCCCTTCCCCAATCTGGGCACTTCCCTCCAACCCTGTCCGTTTTTCAGGGATGTGTTCAATTGAACTATGAAGGCAAAACTGGTGGCATTTATCCTGGACCTTCGGGGGGAGAGCTCAGAGCTTTCGTGTCTGCTGTTGGTAATCTCCCCACACTTTCAAATTCATGTTTGCTTTTCTCGGCTTCTTGAGGACCTCTGCAGTTCTCTGCGTGACTTTAATGCACAGTGAGAAGAGGTTTTTGGATCAGACAGAGGCTGAGTTAGAATCATGTAAAGTTATTTGACCCCTGGTCTCAGCTTCCTCATATAGAGAGGCTGCAGTGCACGTGGAATGTGAGGATTAAACTGGATTATATATGTAAAGCACTGAGCATAGCGTCTGGCACATGGCAGATACTCGTAAAGGGCTTGCTTCACCTGTGGTTGTTATCATACTATTATGCTAAGTGAAGCCAGGTTAGTAGCTGTTGCCATCCCAGTTACTGAAGCACCAGGTTGCTCCAGGTTACGTGCAGGTAATAAGACATCTCCTGTCACGTTGACGAGGCAGTGGGCATAAAATCTTTTTGGTTCTCTTAGAAATGTCCATGCTGTTTAACCTGGAGGGAGACCAGTAAGAACGCCCCCAGAAATGACCAGCAGAAAGTTCATTCTCTCAGCCCATCCTCCTAAAAGCCCCCAGAGTCACACTGAGCAGATCCCAGTCTCCTTGGACCTTATGGGGAAAGGAATAGGCCATTGCTGGGAATCACAAGTATTATATAACCAAAGAGTCATGTGTGTTCTCCTCCTCGGGCTCTTTAAATTACTTTCTTATTCCTCTTGCTTCAAATTCACAAACATCCTCCTCGGGATAGGGGGAAGTGGTTGAGGGGCCAAGAATGGAATATAATACACCAGGTGAGGTCACATCAGTGGGTGGCACAACACGCTGGATTCCGGCCCTGACGGGCTGTTGGGAACTCGGCAGCACTTTGTGTCCTCGGGCTGCTCTCTGTCCTGTAAAATCCAGTCTGACTTCCTCCGCCCAGCTCAGACTCATTTATGCATTCATTCATTCATTCATTCAAGACAGGGTCTCGCTCTGTCACCCAGGCTACAGCACAGTGGTGTCATCACAGCTCACTGCAGCCTCAAACTCCCAGGCTCAGGCTACTTTCCTGCCTTAGCCTCCCGAGTAGCTGGAGTTGCAGGTGCCTGCTGGCACGCCCAGCGAACAGTATCCCTGTCACCGACCCTTCCAGGTTCAGCTCTGCTGTGTGTCGTCACAGCCCTGGGCCGTGTCCACAGGCTCTCTCTTCTGACTTAGCAGCCCCACCCGCTACAGGCTGCAGGCAAAGAGGCAACCCTCGGTGTGTCACAGATTCTTGCCATTATGCTGTGTCTTTCCACCGTGGAAAGGAGCAAAATGTCTTGGATTAGCCAATGCTCTTACTGAACGAAACACCCAGTTCTCTCTGCTTCTGACTACTGTGCTACCCAGAAGGAGGGGCTGTTCAGCTGGCAATATCGCCTAATAGACATAACGTCTCCGTCTTCTCACTGCCCCACATCCTCCGGGTTTTGTTAGTATCAGCCACTGTCAGCGTTGAGGGGCATCCACTATTTTCAGCGGCCTTCTGCCAATACATTTGAAAACTGAGTGAACTATCTTTTAAATTTCTAGGCTGGAGCTAGTCTCCCAGTCCCTATACCATACTCCACCAAACAGAGAAACCCTCAGTATAGAGGGAGGCCATCTGAGGCCTCTATGGACAGCATCAGTGACCGTCAGGGAGAGAGGGATGAGCATCAGGGAATCTGTGATAGCAGAGTAGACTAACAGAAGAGCCCATGCCCTGAGACTTCTGCCCACCCATTTGCTTACAGCGTACCTCGCAGGAAGACTCATCTCTTCACCCACTGTGTATACTGCGGGCACTGAAAAAAGACCTTCCCTGAGCTATATTACTGGAAGTATCGGCAGCTGCAACTTTCTTCCTTTGGAGTATGTTTCACTGAAACAACAATGGACTTCTCCTGCACACCCCTCTAAGACCCCTCTAGATGCTACGGGTGGCACTCTCCGATGGAACGCCAGCCTTGTCACAGCTGGGTAGCTCCCCCCAGGAAGCAGAGAATGCAAACAGCACCACAATTCTGCAGACTCTGGAGCCAGGACTGCTTCTGGCCGAGCCGCTGGTGCGCCGGGCAGCCTCAGCGTCTATCATTGGTTGTTAGACCCATAAGAACCCATCTTCCACCCATAAGAACCTTTATTGGTGGAGCTTAGACCGCCCCATCTAGGCTACCAGAGCTAGTCGTGTAGTTGAAGGGTAGGTCATCCACCGACTTCTATGTGAGGCGCCAGGAACAGGTTTGCATACCCACTTCTGCGAGTGGGGCAGGGTCTGCCTCTACCCTCACCTCCCAACATGCTCGGCACAGGACAGATCAGGACCCGGGGGTAGAAACTGAGAAAGGCATAAGAAGGCATGAGTGTTGACTCAGAGAGCGTGATTGCTAAGGGAAATGGGAGTTAGTGCCTTGGAGCCACATCCAGGTCTCCGATATCCCTTTTCCATTCTGCCCTACAGGACAGGCCTGCCAATCCCTTCTACTGGGTCATTCTCCTTTCCGACCACTATCTGCCCCCCTACGTTGCTCAGACCACACAACAGCAGCAGCCTCTTTTTATGCCCTGAGCTCCGATGCAAGCCTCACAACCACTGACCATTCTGTATTTGGACTAAGTGCTTTGCTGACAGAAAATTTACTATAATTAGTAGAAATAACCCCGAGGATTACAACTGCTGGTGACCAACTATAAAGGACTAACTAATGTAGGGTTAGGAGGAAATGGAGGGTAATAACCACCCTCCAGATGTTTCCAGCCATTTAAACCAGGGAGTGTCCAACCTGTATTTCCCCTCTGCTACACATTGGAAGAATAAAGAGTTGTCTTGGGCCACACGTTAAATATACAAACACTAACAAAACCTGATCAGCAAAAAAAGGTCTGTGCCTACTTTACATGATATCTGACACCACAGACAAGCAAAAAAAAAAAAAAAAAAAAACAATCCTCACACATCAGCATGAGGCCCGTGGGCCACAGGTTGGACATCCCTGAAACTGTTACTGGCTTCTTACCTCCCTCTTGAATCACATACACACAAAAAAGTAAAGAAAAGAATCAAAGGAACCTAGTCCTGAGGCTGCCTCCCAGCACCTCTTTGTCTTTGGTCAGGCAAACTAACATTTTGGGGATTCTCTGACCAGTGAGAGGTTAGTCAGGCCCCTGTGGGAGACTTTCCTTTTCTGGTGGGTAACTAATTCTGGGTGGCTTTGAGAATAATTGGCTTCTGAGGAACAGTGGGGAAATTCCAATGTGCTAATCTGGCTCCTCGTGGGCTAAGCTAGAATCAGGTAATTTCTTCCTGTTGTGGAGTCTGTGGGAGCAGTTCTTTGGAAGGGTGGTCTAAGCTCAATAATTGGAAGCAATACAGCAGAACACAGTAACCACAAGCCCACTGCTCCAGCAAAGGAAGTGGTGGAAATCCTGGGGTTTGAGTCACATTCAGTGAGCCTGGGGGCTTAGACACCAAGGGCTTGCCACGATGTGAACAGAGGGGCAATCTTGCAAGGCTCAAATGTCTATGACTCATCTGAGAGTGGATGAGTTTCTTCCAGATGAAGGGCAACATGGAGGCCTTCCATGTGGCGTGTGGATGATGTAGTTGTCAGCAGCAGCCAGTTTCTGGCAGCCTAAGCCAGTCTAGGCTTTTCCGGGGGAGAGGGCAATCATGGCCAGATACCAAATTCCTATCTCCCCTTCTTTTCATTCCCAGTGGTATTGCCCAAAGCCTCACAGTCCAATCATGAGTTCCTAATCTTCGTTGCTTACCTTGCCTTTCATCCTCACTCTCCACTCCCGTTGCCACTGTCCAGTTTAGGTCCTGGGCCACGCTGTCAACCTTGCCCACCAACCTCCCTCTATTATATCCTCTCTACCTACGGCCACTGGAATAACTAACCTTGTCACGCCTCTGCTCCAAAACCTCCCAACAACCCAACTACAACCTCCTGTCACCAGGAAAGGGGCTCCAGATGCCTCATGCTGACCCTTGCAATCTTAGAATTTGATCTCCAAAAGTAAAAGTTCGACTTTTATGTCCTTTCTTTGGTAACTACTTATCAAATTCTTTGCAACCAAGGAAAAAAAATCCCACCTCTGTCAGGAAGCTTTCCCAGATACACAGGTCAGAGGAAGTCTTTTTTCTCCATCCTATCCTATAGCTCTTACACAGTCCTGACGGACTGCCTGGTAACAGAACTGCTTACAGAGTTATGGATGGATGTGTGGGCTTCCCCATCCCTAAGATTTGAAATCCCTGAAGAGAGAGTCTCTTTTATGACAGGCACCAAATACATATCTGTTCAATGAACAAACGAATTAAGATGACGATATTTTCTTCCACACTGAAAAATAATCAATGTTAAAATACCTGAAGGCTTCCTATTAAACAATTCTAGAGGGAAAATGTTTCCCTTTTTATTTTACATAGTTTATTGTCTTCCAGAAATTATTTACTACTTCACTGTAACTATGTATTCAGCATCTTATTATATCCTAACTGTATGTTGTTTCCACAGAAATACCTATGTAACTATGTGACTATTTCATTAGTACCTTTGGCATTTGAATATACAGGGGTATATCTGTGTGTTGCCTTTTGTTCAAAAATAAATAAGGGCAAAGAAAATATCTTAAATTTCTGAAGAACTAATTTGCATAATTAACTTTTCTATCTACCTCTTTGAATTATAGAATTTCTGGACTGATGGAGGGAGCCTTCCAAAATTTTTGTCTATTTCGTGAAACTCATCCACAAATCTATGCCACAGATCTATCTAAATCATACTTAAACTTCTCCAGCCATGGGGAGCTCACAACTGACCAAGATCCCCTCACTGGAAAGATCTTTCTGACAGTGCGTGAGTGTCTCTTGGCAGCAACCACCACCAATCTCAGTGCTGCTGGTTGGGGTACCCGACTAGACCCCTGCTTCCTTCTTCTCCCGTGGTTTCCTTTGTGGCAGAACAACCTGCTTATCAGAGAATTCACCAGAGGCCCTCACCTTAGATCCCCACATCTCAGGCAAGTCATAACACGGTCCTGAGATTATTCTATTGCTAGACACTCCTCTGTCCTGTTGTCAGCTGGCATATTTCCGACACAGAAATTCTCATCTCTTTCTGGATACTTGCAAACTTTGAAACAAGTTTTGTCACATCATCTGACAGAAGACATGCTGCTTCCTCCAAGGCATGAGAAAAGATGAGAGCAAAGCCCCTTCTGGTCAGATGGCCCCTGCGTCAGCCCATCTCTCTCTACACCACCCTCGCCACCGTGACGGCCCCCACCCTGCAGCTGTCTCCTCTTCCTAAGGAAGCTGTGTGGGATGGCATGAAATCCTTTCTACCCTCTACATCCCAGGATCATTTTGCTTTTGTTGGTTTGGTTTGGTTGTGTTTCTTGCTCATTGAGGATCATTTGGGTTGGCAAATGGATGTCCACAGAACACAAAAGAAGAAAAGGAAATGCGCCCTTCTGGGAGAGCCATAGAGGATGTGTCTGGAGGTGGGAAAAGCCGGGATTAAAGGCAGGCTGAGTGGATGAGACCTTGGATGAGCTCTCTGGCCATTGTTATTGTTGTTTTATGTCAAGCGTACTTTTCCATTCTCAATATTGTTCTTACGTAGGAGTGGAAAGGGGGGGGCTTAGTTTCTCCATGGGAAATATGCGGAGGAAAAGGACCCTAAAGGACTGTTTCCTCCAGACTCTGGATATGTCAGAGTTGGCGTAGAAGGAAAGAACTTCAGGTTACCCTTCGCTCTGTGCATATCATATTGGGGCCTGATGTTTTTGGATACAGGGCAGTTTGTAATGACCAGAAATATCATCCATCAGTCAATCAGCAAAAGTAACAGGGAGGGGCCTGCTCCAGGGAAAACCACTATTCTTTTTCATCTCTCAAATGTGGGCCATTGTAAAAGAGGTTATTATAGAAAACGTAGTGTTTATCTGGCACTAGTGTAGACTAGCATAGACACTCACAGAGGAGTTGGGAGATGGGGCAAGAAAGTTATAAGAAAGAAAGAGAGGGAAAGAGGGGACGAGCGAGACAGAGGGAAAGAGAGGGGAGGAAGAGACAGATAAAGAGAGGGAGGGGGGAGAGAACGCACATATCAGAGTTTCATAAAAGTTCTACCTTTGACCAGCTGCTGACCTTGGAAAAATCACATGACCCCTGTGGTCAGTGGCTCCCAGGGTTTCAGAGTACTGAATGGTGCAGAGTACAGGGGTTAGGTGCCAGTCCTCACCCCACCACATCTTAACTGTGACCTAGAGACCTCACAGGGTTAGCATGAGGACCGAGGCCCATGCCCAGCACACAGCAAGGGCTACACAAGTGTTGGCTATTATGTGTATTCCTTTGTGTAAAATGAGAGGGTTGGGCCAGAGGAAATGGACTTTCAGCTTCTCTGGCAAAATCTGAGGGCCAACAATTACGCTAAAGGCAAACAAGCAACAGGAATATTGTTTTTGCAAAAGCTCCCAAGGAGAATAACCTCTGTCTCTTATTTCCGCTCATCCTCCTTTGTGCAGAGGAAGGAATAGATCTGGGCAACATCTGCAAAGGCCAAGGCCAGACCTGGGCTGTGAAGCCTGAGCCCAGCCCACCCCCAGACTGCAGCTGGTCAAGTGATCAGCAGTGTCCCCTGGGCCTGGACGGAAGCATCAGCTGCCTTCTGCTTCTGAAAAAAGAGGAATGTTCTGACAGCCAGAATGTCTTCTGGGGAGAGGTTGCCAAGATAATAACTAGGGTTTGGGAAGAAAATCAGGGTGTGGCCCAGCCCTAGCGGCGCTTGGGCGTGTCCAACAGTAGATGGCGGCAACAAGCTTCAACCAGCAGAGCTGCAGTGAGCTGGGCAGGAGGGGCTGCTGCTCAGCCAGGGACACCCCAGGTGCATCAGGTGGGCTGAAGGCTTCTTTTGGGCTTTCAGGGCAAAGTCATTTGTTCTTTAGAGGTTTGTAGGCATTGAGGTCATTCAGTCCAACCCCCTGCCAGCGGAGAAAATGCACTCCCCAAAGGTAAAGTCACAGGCAGAGGCGAAGCCACCATCTCTCATATTTCAGGTCTGGCTCTGCTATCCAGCATGGTCTTCTTTCTCCCCTTTTGTGGGTTAAGATTCTAGAACTTCTACCAGATCTTCTCCCAGAATGTTTCCTCTACCTCTGTTCTTCACACCATCTGAGTTAGAGAGTCAGCACAGTCCCTCAAAACAGTGCCAAGGATAAAATCAAAGGCCATCATTTCTTCCCGCCCTATTGCCAAGAAGGCCCACCTAGCAGAGCCAAACCACCTGCCAAACCATGTGCCCTCTCTGCAAACTCACAGACAAGCTTCCACTTTTCCATCTGGGGCCCCGCCTCAGCACAGGAGTCCTGTCCCTGCCCAAGCTCAGAAAATGTCTTTCAGCAAGGAGAAGCCCCAGGTCTCAGCTCCAGAGCTCCCTCTCTGACATCAGTGTGAACTCATCAGCTTATCCCAAAAGAGTCATTTCAGGGAGAACAAATCTCTCCAGTTCCCCTTCTCCAGCCCCCTGGGGGAGGGTCTTTGATTATTTGGAAAGGAGAGGTCTAAGGGTCAAGGAGCTCATTTTGCTCTCAGCTCTGATCTGACATGAAAGAAGAGGAACGCCGGGGAACTCAGAGCCTTGTTGGCACAAACATTTCATGGAGGCACAAATGACACTGAGAAGGTAATTGGCCATATTAAAAAAAAAAGAAGATGTGGCATAAGCAACAAAAGAGTCTTTCTGGAGGAAAATAACACAGTTTTGACCTAAGGTCTGTCCTGAACTATTCAGGGCGGGCGGCCCCCAACAGGAGGAGTTAGGGGAGGGAACACCCTCACCACTTCTCCTTTGCTCTTCTATCCACTTAGCTCTCTCCCTTCCTCCGGGCCTTTCCATCTGCCTTCTCCAACACGCAGGCTTGGGGAAACACACATCCCGCTTGCTTTCTCCCCTTCCCCTCCTGCCCTCTCTCGTCTTCCCTCCCCTCTAATTGCTCCTCACTGGCTCTCATCCACACCTGCACGGCCACACCCTCCTGCTGCAGGGTCTCCCTCCTTGAGAATAGGGTGGAGTTTCTTTCCCAGGACTAGCTAGGTTTCTCCCTGAGCCTGATTTCGGGCCTGGTGAATGCATCAGATAGCTGCCCCTCCTCGTCTGAGCTGGCACCTTTTACGTCTCATTAATCAAGCCTCTTCCTTTCCCTCCCAGTGCTGGGTGAAGGCTCAAGCTGATCTGACGGTAAGCCCAGCGAACACCAGGCCAGGGCGTCTCTGAGTGGGTAGGACAGAGGAGGCTGCCTAGGTCGCCGAGGCGCCTAGAGGTCAAGAATCCTCTGCAAAATGTTCATCCGAACACAACCCGTTGCCTTGTTTCACTTTCCTGGCAATTTTTATGGATTAAAGCAGCTCTTAACATAAGCCCAAAAGACGTCTCAAAGGAGGAATGGTAGGAACTTAGAATTTCAGACCCACATGTGATCTGAAAGGACCACCAAGTTCAACCTTCTCAAGCAAGGGGTCAATGCCTGTGTGTGGTCACATAGCAGAGTCGGGACAAGACCCCTGGCCCTCTGTCCTCCTAGTCAACTGTCTTACATGTACTCCAGGGTTCGTGCCACAGTTTCCACCTCTGCTGAAAGACTTTTCTGTTTTAACTACTCTGTTTGGAGAAAGAATTCGTGAAACAGGCTCAGGATATACAAAAACCGCCACAGCCACGGAAGGCCGGGAGCACCAACAGTGCAGGAGTCCATTTCACCTCCAGGGAAATGCCACCTGGACAGCAGGGAAAGAACATTGACCCACATGGTTTGTTAGAAAGGAAGTGAGAGAAGCAGCAGTCCCCACACATTTTGTGTTTCTACCTTTATGCTTCAAGTATCAGTGACTCTCCCAGTTACACAGAGAGGAAGTTTCACCTCGTCAGGGCACCAGGGACTAAAGTGTTAAAAAAGCCAACTCAGGATGTGTGTGTGTGTGTGTGTGTGTGTGTTAGTTGGGGTTGAGGTGTTGGAAATTCAAGTTGGAACCATATTTGGGCTTCCTTGATTACTGCAGAGCAAATATAGTCCAGAAATTCAGGTTCTTGGGAGAGCTGGGAAGCGTATTAGAAAAGGGAGGTTTATGGTCAGAAAGCTCCAGTTCTGCACTGGTGAAGGATTATGAGCTCTCCTCAAGGTGCTGATTCCCACATTGCCAGCCAGCAATTAGGTAGAGACCTGTTCCTGTAATTACCATGACAGGTGGTGACAGGGTACCGGTGTGGGCTCTGTGTACTACGGGCAAGATACGGCACAGTCCCCAAAAGGCCAAGTTGGAAGCCTGTGCTTCTGGTACTAGATTGGTTTAGCCCTGACCTGGTAAGTAGCAGTACTGGGTGTGACCCTCTGAGTATGCAGAGCTGAGAGTCCCAAATGCGTCCTCGCTTTGTAGGCAGTTGTGTATATACATGCAGTAAGTTAAGGAAGGAGCCTTATAAAAGTGTTTAGAAAATTAAATACCTCAGAATCAAATCAGGTGGGTATGGTGGACCACGTGCCAGATAGTTTCAAAGCTTCAAAAATGCCTGTACTTTCTGAGCCTTAGGCCAAAATAGAAAAAGAAGAAGAAGGTGGAGGAGAAGGAGGAAGAAGAGGAAGAAGGGGAGGGAAATAAGAAGAAAAGATAACACAACACAGATCCAGCCATCAGGTTGTAGTCGTTAACTATTAAATGAGGATTTAAAAATATATTAAATATAGGGTAAGTGTTTAGAGGATCAGGAACATCGGGCAGGGCAACAACAGAACAGAACAGACACTTTCTTGGCCGTTTCAGCCCCACAGAACCAAGGAGTTATAAGGAAGCTATTTTTGGTCAGTTTAAGAAAATCTAATAATTAGAGCAGTCCCACAAAGGGGGATGAGCTCCTCCCCGACACCCTACCATCTGGATATTTCAAGATCTGCGGTCGGCCATTATCCAAGATGGTATGAAAATGAGATTTCTGCATATGGTAGGGAAATGAATGAGTTGATCTCCAGGATCCTGCCCAAATTTAGAATTCTGTAAACAACATAAAGGATGGAATGGAACTAACCAGCCTCGCGCCCTTTTCTGTGTCCACGTTGCAGGTATGTGCCCCACCAGGCTCTGCATAAAATCAGTTTTGCCTCATGCCTGGGCCTCTTTCCAAGAAGCCTCAAGGGCGAGACTGAGCTAGGTCTCTGTCTGTGCTTTCTCCAGGGCTCCTGGCAGGTCTGGCACTCCCTGAAATCCCCAGAACAAGCCAAGCAGGCCTGTATGCCCAGGGTGGTCCCCATGAGGCAGAGTCTCAAGGCTGGAGACTGGCTGGGAAGCAGGGAGGGTTCAGAAAGCCACAGTGAGACCTTTCTGCACTCCACAGAAGGGGCGTCTTTCCTTTCCTCAGAGGTCTGCCCCGTAGTCCTGGGAGGCAGCCAGTTTCTGAGGATGTCCTCTGCTCTGGGTAGGTCCTTGATGGATTTTTGCCAACTCCCAGGACAGATTCATACCCACAAACAATGTAAAATCTGGGGGCCCTTGGCCAGAGCACCAGACAGGATGTCCTTCAGCCCCTCCCTGCCCCCCTCAAAGCCCTCCGCCCCTGCCCCATTCTTCTCAGTGTGGGTGGAATTGGAGCTGCCACTGTGGGGGGCGGGGGACGCAGGAGTGTCAGAGCTGAAATCCAGGAAAACTCCCACTGCCCAGGGACTCTCTCACTACTTCTTAGAAGAGGAGAGTGCAGAAATCAGAACAGGGTTTTTTTAAATTCTCCTCAAATTCCAGGAAATAACATACATGTAGCATATTTTCTCATTGATAAAGCTATAGTATAAAGTGAAACTCTCCACAGATAATGCCATTTCTGGTGGTTTACACCCCCAGAATGGTCGGGATCCTCTCTTTGCTGACTGGTCAGATGTGTCTTGTTAGTTTTAACTGCACAGAACTAAAACAAAATGTGTATTATTCTCACCGCTGCCTTCACTATCGCTTTAATAATGCCTTCCCTAATCCACATCCATGTAAACTGGAAATAATAAACATTTGAAGTAAATGTGGGAGTTCCCTTCATCTTGAAAAGTTGCCCTTGTATCTACTTAATCATCCCCCCGGGGGCAGTTTAACAAGGAGCATTGCCTGCTCCACACAGGGCTGATTACAGTTAAATTGTGTGTGTGTGTGTGTGTGTGTGTGTGTCTAATCTTGCAGCATTTCTGAAGGAAAAACCTAACTTCATCAGACAAGCTGAATCCTGTTATTCTCCTCATCTCGTTTACATGAGGAAAAAAATAGACCAGTATCTATGTTGAAATGGGCCACACCTTGGTAGACACTCAACCAAAATGCTAACCTTAAAAAAAAAAAAAAGCGATAGAAAAAGCACACTTCTCTCTCTCTCCAGATTCACTTTATGATTAGCATGACTGTTTGCATTTGTATAACTACATTTTGGGAAAGAAGGAAAAGATAAACATCCCCCAAATAAGCATTGCCTTCCGCACAGAAAATTCCTCCCGGCACTTTTGAAAATTTTCTTTTATCATTTCTGGTATCTATCATTTTGTTCACTCCACACAGAAATGCTGCTGTTTCTGGGGTGGATGCACAGAGCCATTCAATGATTTTTTTACAGGAAGAGAAGTTCTCCTGCACCACCCTCCTCTCCAAACCCAGTTTCCCTCCACATCTGGCCAAGAGGGGAAGGAATCTGGAGTCAGCATCAGCTCCTGATTCCACCAAGTAAGCCCCTCCCACGTCTCATTTGAAACACCATTTGCCTCCCTCGTTCTCTCCCTAACCGTTTTCTTTAAAGAAACCAATCCCCCTCTTCCCATCCTGTGAGGAGAAAAAAAAAGAAAAGCTCGAATTTAAACAGAAGTGAACCGACAAACCAAAGGGCAGGGAAAAACAGCAAAATAAAGTGAAAACCAGCTATCTATCCACCACCATGCAAAAAAAAAGGCCCAGCAAACGAGCAACAAGCTGAGAAACAATTCAAACCCCAAAGGAAGCAAATGGAATCAAAAGGGAGAAGCTGGATGCAAACATCTGGCAAGTTCAATCTGTGATTTCAAAGGTATGCAGTGTTAGCTGCGTAAAGAATAACCTGTCTCCGTTGGTCCAAAGTCCCTGCTCCCGCCACATCTTCAGAGTAGAGAACTTAAGTACTTCAAGACAAGAATACATCCCAGCCCCTCTGATTTCTCCTGACTCCCTCCTCAAAATACATTATTCTGAACTTTGTGGACAAAGTTGTCTCAGTATCCACTTTTAGCTAAAAGTTTCAAGGACTTGATTCTCAGAGAATTGTAGAAAAACAGCGAAGAACAGGGGGAAAAGTGCAAAGCTAAGATGAAATCAGAAGGAGAGCTGTGGGAGGAAATATGCAGAGCTTCCCAGTGGCGCTGGTCGCTATTCTACCTGGAGGGTCCGGGCGACGGAGGCTCGGAGTGGCTGGTGGTGACGGGTGCTGGCAGCAGCCTGGTCCGCTCTCCTGGAGGTTTGCAACCGCTCTGATGGGAGGGAACCGCCTCCTGAGGTTATAAGTTTCCTGGGCTGGTGTGCTAGGGTGTGTGATGGGCGGTTTCTTTTCACTGTTTTAAAGGAGTTTCTATGAATCAGTCTGGCTTTAAAAAAAAAAAAAAAAGATTTGTTGGTAAGCTACGCCCTGCTAAGTTGGCAGTTAGTCAAGAGCGGCTGGGAGTGAGCCATCAATTCAAAGAACCCTGTTGTAGGCTAGCTCTGACTCAGACACACAGACCACAGTGGAAAAAGGAGTGACAGTGCTTCACATGAGTAATAGGAGTCACACAAATAGACGTGTTTACTGAAGCCCATTCCTCCTCTCCAGAGAGCAGCCTGGGTTACCATGGACATGAGGCAAAACACGGGGGTTTCAGTAGAGGATGGGAGGAAGAGGGCCCGTGTCCTGCTAATTAAAACCCCAGCTGATCATCCCATCCTTCCTCCCCCCCCCCCCCATTAAATGCTTCAGCGAGTGCTCACCACCCGAGTGAACAGATTTATTTCTTATACACTTCCCTGTCTGACCCTGGTGCACTATCCCGTGGGTGGCTGTACCACAAGACCTGGAAGCTGAAGGGGACACACCAAGAGCCCTGGGAACCCTGCCTCGGGGTGATGGAGCACTGATGAACAGCAGACCAACCCCTGGGCTTCACTCTGCACATGCCCTGAATGCCCAGAAGGCCCCTCCACATTCCAAGAAGAAGTCCTCCAGATAAGAACCTTGCTCTCTGATCTCCATGTAATAATCCCCTGGACCTTGTTCCACAATTGACCTTCGGGAGCTCCACCAGCAGCATAATCATCACAACTACCTCCCTGAACCACTCCTCTCTCTCAATGCTGGTGGCCAGAAGGGGCCTGAGAAGTCACTTAATCCCACAGCCTGGGAATTCCACTGGAGAGAGCAAGAGCCCAGATGCCTGAGTTCAAGCCAGCCCTGCTCCCCACTTACTTGCTGTGTGACTTTGGGCAAATCACTTACCCTTTCTGTCCCTGTTTCTTCAGGCATAAAATGGAGATAGTAGGTACCTTTCTCTTAGAGCTATGGTAAGAAACACATGTACAGAGCTTACAACAATGCATGTAGTAAGCGCTGAAGAGAAGTTAGCTGCAATGATTAGTTTACTAAAGAAGAAACGCAGGCCCAGAGAGGTGTAGTGACTCATCCAAGGAGACACAGTTAGCAGCTGCATCTGGGGGCTGAGTTGTCAAACCCAACCAATTCTGTTGCTGTTAGTTTCTCCTGAATCCCGACCACCTGTTTCAATTCAAAGTGTGATTCTATAGCTATTTATTCACTCATTCTACCAATGCATGCTGCATATCTACCTTACTAGACCCTGTTCAGGGCATTCAGTCAGAGAACAGAGCAGGATCCCTGTCTTTGAAACTTGTATTCCCTAAAAGAATACAGAACAGACTGGTCACTAGTAACAAAAATGTTGATAATATTAGGTGGTAAAATTATAGATGAATTTGTTTCTTCTGGTTACCGGAACATATTTTCAAAATCTTCTGCAATAAACCTATATTACTTTCTTTAGGTAGCTGGAATGTGTATATATGCATGGTTTTTAGCCAAAAAGGTGGGGGGCGGTTTCACTCTGTCACCCAGGCAAGTGCAGTGGCACGATCAGAGCTCACAGCCACTTCAAACTCCTGAGCTCAAGTGAGCCTCCTGCCTCAGCCTTCCAAGTAGCAAGGACTACAGGTGTGTGCCACCCTGTCTGGCTAGTTTTTCTATTTTTTGTAGAGATAGGGTCTCACTATGTTGCCCAGGCTGGTCTAGAACTCCAGGTCTCAAGCAATCCTCCTTCCTCAACCTCTCAAAGTGTCAGATTACAGGTGTGAGCCACAGCACCCAGCTCAGGGGGAAAAAAAAACGTCTTAACATGGGAAAGTAGAATATTTTCTGAAGTGGGTGATAGGGAAGACACCACACCCCACACACACACACAGAGCTGCATCTACTCAAGTCCCTGAGAACTGAATTCTACCCCTGTAAAGATAAGGAAGTCTAGATTTTTCATTATGAACTGATGATGTGACAAAAGATTGCATCAGTTCCTCATGTATTTCCTCACCTTCTCCCTCTCTCATCACTCACTTGATCATGAAAATGCCCAGCTAGGAGGAGCCACTCCCAGCAGCAGGTTAAGAGTCCTCATGATCTCTCCATGATCTCCAAGGAGCCCAACCCTCAGGGAGGGGAGGACCCCGGACAGTGAGGCCTGGAAATTCTCCCTTGTAGGCTGTCAGGATGGGCATGTTCTCCACTGCTGGAATCTGCCTCTTTCTGGCTTCCCCTACTCCTGGGGTCATCTCTCACCTCCCAGGCCTTCCACCAGTTTTAAGCTCTCCTGCCCCGGCTGCACGTGGAGGAGGGCTGGGTTCCAGAGGTAGTGGGGTCCTCAGAGGCCAGCAAGGATCTACTCTGGTTGCAGTTTTTAAAGAGAAACCTGGAGGCAGGGAGTACTGGAGGGGAGGCATTCTCCCGCCTTCCTCCCTTGCTGGGTTAACAAAGGAAGAAAGCACGAACTTTTCTTAAAAGTACCTGAGAAGAGGAATCTTTCGGTCCCTCAGGATCCCCACACTGGATTTGAAACAGTGGGCTGAGGGAGGGGCTGTAAAAACAGAACTCGGGAGGCAGGTGTTCTAGTTTGTCCTCTCCTGCGGTCTGGCCGTGGTGGTGAGCAGGCCACCTGCCCTCCTACCTGTCGGCCTTAACGTGAGCGGGCAGCACAGCCTTCCAAATGGGCCTGATAAACCTCACCTTGCTCTCGGTGTTTGGGGAGATGTTTAGGTTCAGAGAGAAAATGCTGAATAGTTTGAGCTCTTAAAACACACCTGAGTGACAAACACACACACACACACACACACCCTATAAAACTAAGTTATGTAAATATTTTTAAAAGATAAATGCCAGTCTGGGATTTCTAAAGGCTCGTAATTAACCCCTGAAACACGGCTGAGCTTATTTTATAAAACTGAGTTATCAAGTCTGGGTTAAAATTTAGATCTGTTCTGGCCGAAGCAAGAAGTTCTTGTGCCTCTGAATGTGATTAAAAGGTTATGCCCGATTCTTCCCATGGCCAAGAGGGGACACTTTTAAGACTGCAGACAGTGAAGAGGTCAGGGGTTTAAAATCTCATGGGGCTGAGGACTATGGCTCCCCTGGCATCTAGGTGGCCTTTCCAAACACCGCGGAGTAATCTGCCCTGTGCTTCGCCCATTTGGAAGGTGGATTACACACATTCATTTCTTACCTGGGCAAAGACCCAGGCAAAGTTTTATTTGACCTCAGGAAAACTATAAATTCTTGGGAAGGAAAGTCCCTGTAGCCCAGAGGGGCAGGGTGACCCTGGTGCAGGAATATTTCCCCCTCCTTCTGAAGCAATAAGAACCAATTTCTGGCTTGATTTTTAAGTCAGAACTGGCATGGACATTTTTAATGAATTTAGGAATTGAGGGATTTGAATGACTGATCTCGTCTCCTCAGGTAGATCTGACCTTCAGTTCACAGAAAAAAAAAACTAATAACAGATGTTGATTTTGTCTAAACTCAGTTAACCAAGAAGAATTCTAAATTATGCAACATGTTCCCAAAGCTATTATGTGAACAGGGATGTCAATATTAATATTAGCAAACACCACTTGAAAAGTAAATAGAATGAAAAAAAGTTACACGGTATCTTCCGGGGCAGGGGTGGGGGGAGGGTTATACCTTGCCACTCTTCTTTGACATTTGAGACTTTACCAGAAATTTTATACTTCTCCTTTTTCATTCTTTTCTTTGCGTTTAGCTCTGCTCCTCTATTTCTCTCTCAGGCTGTTTTCTTCTGGCTTTTATTGTTTACTTTCTTAAATTCTTCTCAGCGAGATGTGATTTTAATATAGTTTCACAAAATGAGAAGTCTCTAAAGTCCCCTTAGCCTTCTCCCTTCTGGTTTCTTAGCTCGTCCTGAAACGGCTCTGGAAAAATAAAACGGATGGAATTCCAAGAGCATTCCTAGAATATGGGCTGTTGGCCCGACACTCTTAGCCTGTGGAGAGGAAATTCTCACTCACAAAGTGGTGCATGTGTAGAGAAGTGGCTGTGTCAGCCATGACATTGAACTTGGGAGGAGAAATAAGCCAACCTCACCACGTTGGACAGTTGCCAGATGGATACTAAGTGCTGTACCCAGTTTCTTCCGGCAGTAGGGTTACATATGGAGAGTCCAAATAGCTGACGAATAAAGACCTTCTGAGCTGCAACCGCCAAGGATACAGCTTCATAGCCGGGGAAGAGTAACATGCAAACAAGACATCGTGATCAAAATCAAAAGTGAAGAGACCCTACCTTTCTCCAATGAATGCCAAATGCCATACTAGAAGGTGGATGTTAAAGGTATATGGAATAAATTGTTTTCTTTTGCATGTTGGACTTCACCTTATTAAGAGCATTGTTCTTCAGGCTTAAGGGACCATTTTTGGTAAAGAACTGGATATTCCTAATTAATTAGGAATTACATGGCTGGCAGGTCTAGCAAGTAGAAGCTGGCTGCATAGCAGGCAATCACCTAAAACCTAGTGCATTTAATCAATGAAGTGTCTAAAACCCAAGTAAAAGAATGTCATGTTCTCTTTCAAGACTTTTCCCTCTGGCCAGGCTTGGTGGTTCGCACCTGTAATCCCAGCACTCTGGGACGCAGGGGCAGATGGATTGTCTGAGTTCAGGCATTCAAGACCAGCCTGAACAAGAGGGAGACCCCATCTCTAAAAATAGCCATGTGCTACAGTGGGCAAATTATAGTCCCAGCTACTTGGGAGGCTGAGACAAGAGAATCACTTCAGCCCAAGAGTTTGAGATTGCTGTGAGCTGTGACGTCACGGCACTCTACTAAAGGTGACAAAGTGGGACTGTGTCTCAAAAAAAAAAAGAAGACTTTTCCCTCAAACTTAGATGCTGATCGGAGCACCCCTCTAGCTAAGCCCCCACAGCTGTAGGAAAAGCAGTCACCATATGTCTTTAAATTTGCCCAAGGAGATTTTTCATGGAAAGGGGCACAAAGCCAAGCAGTCTAGCCTAGGGATCTTAAGACATGTTCCCCAATGGGACTGTGGTCAGCAAAGCACACAAGACCCGGAGACATGGTGGAAGTGATCTCAGAGACCAAGCTAACCCTTCCAGTGGCACAAAGTTCTTCTTCACAAAAACAAACACACAAACACCCAGTAGAGTGACTCCATTATTTATCCTCACTGGAAAATGGAGCATTCTTTCCAGTTACATGTTAGGATAGTGGATCACCGAGATGAGACCTCCTTCAATCCTTTGAGACATACACACACACACATTGGCATTGGCCATGGCAAACACACAGATGCCAGATCCAGCCTTCCCTTTGCTGGATGTTGTGTCGGGAAATGCCTCAGTGCTCTGGAACCTGGCCAAGTCCACAGCCACAGGAATCACAGCTATTCATCCCTGGACAAGGCTGGATAAACTGGGATGAACACACACATCCCTTTTCTAGACTATACAGTGGCTCTCCCCCTTTGGTTAACACACTGCGTCTTTGGCCAAATTACGGTGCCATCCAATGCAATTAATTCAGTTTCATCTTTCTAGTTATTTCACTCTGGTCACTCTTGCGTGTGAATATACCCAGTCATCTTATTAAAGTTGGGGGATTCTTAAATCTCCTCTGCCATCCATTTGTGACTATTATTTTAGGGTCATCTCACCCATAGAGGCTCAGATTAACCATTCTGTTCTTTCCAATTTCTACTCTTCAGGGGAGACTTTATGTTAAAGTTCTAGGGACCTCTTTATCTACCCATTGTACTATCACCTTCCCTGGGAAGATCCAAGGGGCCATGGCCTCCACAGCACCCTTCCCCTGGACTGTGTGCTGCCCAGCATTTGCCTATCACCGAGGGGAAGCAACTATAAAGCAACCAGAGTGAGAAATTCACTCCCACCATCCTGAGAAACTCTGAAACTGCACATGGGGATCATGACCAAAAACAGAAGACGTCCTTTTACTTCTGATTATTAGATCAGATTATGATATGTTATCTTTGAACAAATTCCAACAATGCATGAAAATGTAAATAAAATCATTAAAATTGTCCAAAACCTCACCTGTCAGATAATTTTTTTTTTTTTTTTAAGACAGAGTCTCACTTTGTCGCCCTCGGTAGAGTGCTGTAGCGTCACAGCTCACAGCAACCTCAAACTCTTGGGCTGAAGTGATTCTCTTGCCTCAGCCTCCCAAGTAGCTGGGACTACAGGCGCCTGCCGTAACACCTGACTATTTTTGTTGTTGTTGTTGCAGTTGTCATTGTTGTTTAGCAGACCTGGGCCAAGTTCAAACCCACCAACCCCAGCGTATGTGGCTGGCACCCTAACCACTGAGCTATGGGAGCTAAGCCTCCAATAATTATTGCAATCATTCTTTCATATGCAGAGTGGCCATAAAGTTCCACACTATTTTTTTTTACTTGTAAAATTTATTTTATTCTAATTTCTCATAAATATTTACAAATTAAAACAAAAGTATATTTATTTATGTTTTTTTTATTTATTTTATTTTATTTTTACTTTCCCTTGGGAATCTTTTTTTTTTTTTATTGAATGGTAACTATGTACATTAATGCACTTCTGGGGTACAGTGTGGGGTTTTCACATGCAAGTTCCACACTATTTTAAATTGCACACGAATTATGTACACATACAGTTTTACCCAAGATAATGTGCAGGCCACATTCACATCTGCTATCATTACATAACAAAAGTTGACCTGTCCCTTTAGCTGAGCCCCTCAGCATCCCAAATCCATAAATGTAGATGTACATCATTATTTGTAACGGCTACATAGTATTCTGTTAAGGGCATAAACCACATGGTATTTAAACTCTTATTAATAGATGATAGATAATTGCACTGCTTTAAATTTTGCTTCCATAAACAATAGTATGGTGAAACTCCCTGTACATAGCCTAGTATGTATATGTACTGGTAATGACATATTTGCCATCCTATTAAATATTCTGTCTCCTGTTCACCAGACTGGTATAAAGGACTGATCACATCACTCAACTTAAGCAGTCTCATCTCGGCTTCCTCACAGGGTTATTTCTCATGATTTTGAAGCTCCCTTCTTGTATTAACATTTTATGGTCACTTTCCTTTCTAAAAATTCATGCAGAGCTTGGATAAAGGGCTGCCAACTGTAATAGCTCTCTGCGGGCTCCTTCCTTCTCTTTTGATGTCACGAGCAGTGATTGATAGCTCATACTGCTGCTCTTCTGATCTTTCATCTGAGAACCTGGAGCCAAATGGGACTGTCTAACCCTGACGATATAGGGATGGGTGGGTGCCAGGAATTTGAGCTTTAAAAGAACCTTTAATTCTAGCTAAATCACCACTGACGACTCCATTAGCATTTTCCGTGCCAGCACACCCATTTCCCCAAAATGTCAGACTCACGGCCTCATTTTACCCTCACTTCATGCCTCAGTTTTCACGGCTCAGGATGTGACCTTCATCCATATCACAGGCTGAAGCCCACACAGAGCTCAAAGGGGCAGCAGGTGGTGAGCTAGCAGGTCGTCCCAAATGAATTGACAATAGTCCCTCATACCCTGCTGCAGTGAAGGTCCCTCAGCGACAAGGTGCAGAGTAATAGACCAGTCTGTGCAGGTGGACCCCCTGCCAAGGAATTTCCAGACCTAGCTTAGAAGCAATAAAACCAAGGTCAGTGCTAGCTGGTGGCAAGGTGACAGCCACACAGATTCCTCACCCCAGTGCTGGCTGATTGATGGATGGGGTAGTGGGTGGCTCACGGGGCAATGGCTACTGGACTGTCCACGGCCACAGAGGGAGAGCCTTGGAGCAGCTCTGAGGATCCAGGCCCTGATTAATGTGGCCTGCTGAAAATAAAAATAATCATAACAAGAGTAAAAGCACCTTCTACCTGCACGACACCTTATGAACACACATTTCCTTACTTTTTATAACCTCACGGTGGGGACAAAATTGAGGGTCAGAGAAACCCAAGTGCTTGGTCAAGGCCACAGAACTATTAAGGGATAGCATCTAGGTTTCTTCAAGTTTTCACCTGTTTGTTTGCTGTAATGTTTCCCTTTCCTCTATATTGCTTGCCTCTTAGGAGCTCCTGGAAGCCACAAAGCATCTCACAGATTCAGGATGGTCCAAATAGGTGGTGGACTTCCAGGTATTAGAAGTTAGGAGCTCTCCAAATCAAAGCTTCCCAGACCCTCACAGAGCAGCTAGCATATGACTCAGAAACATCCCTGCACCCTTGTTCTCTGAGCAGGGAACTCACACAGCCCAAATGACCCCTGCAATGGCCTCTGGGTTCCTCATCCCAATTATCTTTGCATGTCAGGTGATCTGGTGAGAACCCACTTCCCCAGGGAATTTACTTTTTAGTACCCTGCTCTGCTAAATGCACATCAGTGAATCAGCTCAAGCCTAAGTTCCAGGCACCTCTGGGTTCTATCCAGGGACTCTACTCCAGAGAGGCCTCTTAGCTGAGGACAAATAGTAAAAGACGACAAGAGATTTATAATAGAAGATGCATGTCTGACCAGTGGGTCAATGGGAAGGATAAAGATCTGATGTGAGGACCCAATTAGATATCTTCTCAAATGAGAAGGTAAATTGTTTTCAGAGTATGTGGAGGAACAGTGAAATTTAGAACTTCGTGTTCCATTAAGGTCAGCGGAGTTCTTTTTTTTTTGCAGTTTTTGGCCGGGGCTGAAATTGAACCCGTCACTTCCGGCATATGGGGCCGGCACCACCCAGTCAGCAGAGTTCTGACTGTGGGTAAGGAGCTGCCGTGCTGTGGACAGTCCACACTAGGAAAATGGGATAGAGGCTCAGATGGTGGAGAGCACAGCCCGACTTGAGGAGGACTGAAGGGGGATGTTCTCCTGGCTAGGAGGGGGCCATACATCTGTGCACATCCCAAAAGAGCAACACAGAAATCAGCAAGAGCCACATCATCGAGGCTGCAAGAAAGCAAGGCTGCATGAGGGTGGGGGTCCTTCCTGACTCACAGATGCACCCCAGACACCTAGAACAGTGCCTGGCACGTGGCAGGTGCCCAAAATACAAGTCAAATGAATGCAGCAAACCTTGCCTAGGTCTGAAGAAAGAACGTGAGGCACTTTCCGCAAGGCAGTAGAGTGATTAACTGCACGGGGTGTTTTCTCATCATTAATCTGTGATACAATAATAAAGACATCCTAAAGAAAGCAGATCTTTCTCCACAACAGCAATGAGTAAACTAAGAAAACAAGCAGAGGTTCCTGTTACAAATATTGCAACACCAAAAATGAGCGACAAGTGGGCAGGAACCTGGAAAGACAGGGGTGATGGCACGGGTAATGCCGGCATCTGCTACACCCTCGGCCGTGTACACACATGTGCCAGGCATTTGGAAAGAGGCCACAGGGAAAACACGACTGCAAGCGAGGAATGTGTTGTATGAATAAGCAAGATGCCTGGACTCTTAAGTGTCACAAAATTAAAAGCATCGGGCAGTGATGGTATCAGATCACAGAACTCGCTGGGCTGAAGCGAAGACTCAGCTCAGTAAATCCCAAACCCACTGTGTGACCATCTCTCTCACACCTGCGCTTCTGTAGTCCTTGTCTGTGCAGCCATCCCTGACGCCACCCTGTCTAAGAGCAGGGCAGATGCTCTTCCTACGTGCCCCCAAATCTCTCTGTGCTTATCCTCCAACAGGTCTCCTCACTGAAGTCTGAGCTCCTTCATGACAAGGTAAAGCATCTTATTACTTGTGGTATCCCCCTGGTAAGGCAATATCTTGGATATAGTAGATGCTCAATAAATAATGGTCCAAAATTTAATTGGTCCCATCATCCACCTGATCAACCCAGACGCCTCCCACTCACACCATCTATGTTGAAAGTTACTACCCACCATTCAGTCTGCTTAAAATAGCCCTCAGCCCGGCCATATCTTCTGCATCCTCCATGCCTCGGGTCCTCTCCCTTTGCCTAGACTGTCACTGTGGGCTCTGGATTGGGCTCCTCCATATCCAAGAGCAACCCCCACAAACACAAAATTTGGTCCTGAAAGTGTTCTAAAAAAATTACGTGAATTAGTTTCCTGCAGTTTAAAAGTAGGATATTTCCAAAAAAATTTTTGATTTTCCAAAGTTATTTTTCAAATCAGAGGGTCTGCCAACAAAGGGACTTCATTCCCATGTAGCTGCAGTCAGCTGGGTGAAGCTAGAGGCCGGGAGCCTGCTGCCTTCTGTGGACATGTCCCCTTGTCCCCACTTGGCCTGCTGCCCTCAGGTGTTTCATGGGCCTGTCCCCCCCGCAGGTATGACATCTGTAGCTCTGCCTCAGTTCTGTCACTGGAGTATCTGTATGAAAATGCAGATCGGATCACCTGACTGCTCTCTAACTTTGCTGAGAAAATAAAACCATGCAAGGCCTGTCCCACAATGGCCCTACCCCTTTCACATCTGCACCCTCCTCCCTCCTTGCACACACCCTGCACCTTGAGCGAGCCTAGGCATCTTTGCATCTCTGAAGTTTTGCTCAAGCTCTGTTCTCTAACTTGAGTGCCTGGCCCTGTGCTGGAGTGGTTAAGAGAATGAGCAGGAATCAGACCGCTTAGGTGCAAATCCTCTTTAAGCCTTCATTTCCTCACCTATGAAATGGGAATGATACTAGTTGAGCCCTCACAGGGTCATTAGGAGTAGCAAATAAACAATACCTGTCAAGCGCTTAGCACAGGGCCTGGCACATCACAAGGACTTAACCAGTGATGCCATTGTTGTTGTTGCTGTCATCCCTGCCCTTCTGTTCCTGAAGAAATGCTGTTCTACCTCCACAGCCAGTCTGAATGTCACCTCGATGGGGAAGCCCTCCCCGCCCCTCCACCCTGCCCTAAGCAGAATGAGTAATCCCCTTTGCTGAGCCAGAGTGTTCTGTCCACACCTCTAGGGTGCTACCACCACCCTGTTTCACCTTTAGTTGTACTGTCTGTGCTCCACTGGCTCCCTGAGGGCTGAGTTGGGCACCTTAGAACACCCTGTTCCTGGACACCATGGCTACTCAGTCTTTCTCAAATGAGTTGGATTGGATGTGAAGGCAGAAACAGCCAGAGGGCCAATATTTCTTTCCCAAAGTTTTATGTACCAACACAATTTGCCTCCTGAGTGCAGTCAATAAAAGGATAAATTCAGAGCATTAAGACCACACTATGCCACTTAATCATATGACTTTTGCTTCTCTGAGCCTTGGTTTTCTCATCTGTAATACGGGGACAATAATGCCTTTTCCACTGCATTGGAATATATGAGCATCTATTGAGGTTACTCATAAGCAAAAACGTTCTCCACACTACAGAACCTTCCTTCCATGTCTGGAGCAACCTTTGACTCCTATTTAATTATGAGAATTGGTGGATATAAAAACGGCCTGGATTGCTAACACCATTATAAAGTGTGGGTGTGGGTAGAAAAGGAAAGAATCAGCTCCCTCCAAAACAAATAACAAAACACCCACAATGGGACTTACAACCAATAGGCATTAGATAGAAGAAAGACAGAAATACCAACGTGAATTAAATATGGTGACAATATATTTAATATTAGGACAAAGGAACAACATGTATTTTCTGATTGGAGATGGGGGATAATTGAGCACTGGGAGCTCTCTCAGAATCAAACCCTCCACAGCCTGGTCACTGCCTTGGGTCTCCAAGTCGCTTCCCATCTTGTCTCCCCACTCTAGTCACCAGGTCTGGTTCTCCTTCACTGATTTC
The DNA here is from genome assembly GCA_963574575.1 of Galagoides demidoff. Taxonomy (NCBI): domain Eukaryota; kingdom Metazoa; phylum Chordata; class Mammalia; order Primates; family Galagidae; genus Galagoides; species Galagoides demidoff. The sequence continues at coordinate 31,063 of CAUYQV010087156.1, read as the reverse complement.
AGAGCTGCTTTCTAAAACTGCCTTTCCTCTCCTCCTTGGAAAGCGGTTCGATAGCACCCTTTGCTTACAGGATACAGCCCCAGTACACGCCTAACATGTGAGGCCTTCCTTGTCTACCTGCTCCTGCCTCTCCAGGCCCACCTCTCACCAACCCTTCTGCTTCCTCCCCTGCTTTACGATCCAGCCCTACAGAACTCTCATGCCTCTGAGACCTCTGAGCCTCCAAAGGCCTGCCCTGATAAGATACCTTCCCCCGGCCTGCTCTTCTTAGCCATGTTGGTCTCAAAGGCTGACTTCCCCAGGAAGACACCCTGAGCCCCAGTGTGACTTTGGTGCCCCTCCTGGGAGCTCCCACCACCTCTGAGAATACCCATCTTTACACTCATCACTAGGAAACACCATTGTTCATTTACTTCTATCTCTCCCTTTCCACTGGATGCCAAAATCTGGAAGGCAGAAGTGGTCTTTTGTCTCTGAATCCCTATCAATTACCAGCCTGGCCTAAGCATAGTCGGCATGCTATTATTTTTACTGAACAAAATACATTTAGAAGTGAATGGAAAAATTGCGAAAGGTATAGGTTATAACATGAATGCATTATAAATAGGTTCATCTGCTCACCCTACTCTCCAGGAAAACCACTCACCTCCTATCTTCTGGAGCACCACTTTTATGGACATAGACAAGTCAATAATTAAGCAAAGGTGGATACCGAGGACAGACTGCATGGTGTTCAAGCACATAACATCAGTGTCAGGCATAGCCTGAGTGTGGATTTGGCCCCACTGCTTACTAACTGAGAGGCCCAGGCATGTTATGTAACCTCTCTCAGGCTCTGTTTCCATCCCTGCAAAACAAATATAGTAAGAGTATTTTCATCCATAAAGTTGGGTTTTTTTGTTTTTTTTTTTTTAGAGATAGAGTCTCACTTTATTGCCCTCGGTAGAGTGCTATGACGTCATAGCTCACAGCAACCACCAACTCCTGGGCTTAGGCAATTCTCTTGCCTCAGCCTCCCAAGTAGTTGGGCTACAGGATGCCCCCCAGAACACCTGGCTATTTTTTTGTTGCCGTTTGGCCGGGGCTGGGTTCGAACCTGCCACCCCTGGTACACAGGGCCAGCACCCTACTCACTGAGGCACAGGCACCACCCTGCATCCATAAAGTTTTTATGAAAATAAGAGGCACTAAACACAGTGCCTAGCATGTAATTAAGTGTTTAATAAATTTTAAAAATAGATTGAGAGTTAAGAAGGTACTGCCTTGGGCCATGCCTGTGGCTCAGTGAGTAGGGCACCAGCCCTATATACCGAGGGTGGAGAGTTCAAACGCGGCCCAGGCCAAACTGCAACAAAAAAATAGCTGGGCATTGTGGCAGGCACCTGTAGTCCAGCTACTTGGGAGGCTGAGGTAAGAGAATCACCTAAGTCCAACAGTTGGAGATTTCTGTGAGCTGTGTGATGCCACGGCACTCTACTGAGGGCGATAAAATGAGACTCCGTCTCTATAAAAAAAATTAAAAAATTTTTAAAAAGAAGTTACTGCCTTGTTGATCAATGAATGAGCTACTAATTGAATGCCCGGGTCACCATCTTGATGCAGAATCTAGATTGTGCATGGGAGGGACCGTGTTGAGAGCTACAGAAATACTTGTGCCTTGTCGTTTCTGCTGGAAGGGAGGCCAGAGCTCAGAGGCAGGCATCCCCATGGGCAAAGTGACTTAAACTCTCAAGAAGTCATGTATATTGGCAGCAGGCCTTGCTCTTTCTACCTTCCAGCGTGTTGGTCTCCATCATATTCCGTGGACTTTCCATCTGCCTTGAGATTCTCAGCTCTCTGGGGCCCCAAGCTTCATTCCCAGCCCTCTAAGCACTTCCTGGCCTCCCTGACTCACCCACAACAAGATCCCCTCAGGCCTTATCCAGGTTGGTCCTAAATGCCTGAAACTTCTCACAGACTCTAGGTCAGGTTTATCAGGTTTTTTGTTTTTTTTTTTAAATCACATGGCTCTTGAGTATTCGCATGGGTGAACCATCAAGGTCAACAGGGCAAGAAAAGAAAGCACACGGGAGGTGGGGGTCCCAGTGCTGTCTCTCCCCAGCTCCCACTCTGAGTGACACTTCCAGGGAAGTATCACTCTGTGCTACCCCTGGGCTAGGGGTCCCACAGGAAAGTTCCCCAGAGCTCTCTCCCTGAGGCTGATGCCTGGTCAGCCCCACCTGCCTTCTCCCACCTCTCCCCCAAGGGCCACCCCAAAGCCCTCAGAGTGCCCTGCCTGGCATCCCCAAGTCGGAGTGTGTGCTCACCCACACTTCCCATGTCGAGAGTATCACTTAACCTCTCCTTGTCCCCGACTTAGTCACTCACCTCAAGCTGAGAATTCTACAGTGAAACATGAGTTTGACTGATGTGTGCACCCCTTGGATTTATGACGGGATTTCACAACAAACGGACGCTCATCATTATACTTCACATAGTTACGTGATATCGTGATTGTGATAATAATGGGTATGGATCGCCGAGCACTGCCTATGTGCTTGACAGCAACCTTGTTAAAAAAAAGTAATATTCTCAATTTAGAGCAGAAGAAATGAAGCCTCAGCGAGGGCTATAGCAAGTCAGGTCACACGGCTAGAAAGTGGCTGAGCAACACCGAACCTATGTCCCCAAGGCCACCTCCATGGTGGACGCTACCAAGCAAGGGACACCCACCCCTGAGCTGCCCCCAGTCTCAGAGGCCATGATGGGGACTGCCAGACTCCCCTGAGAAATTTCAGATGCTGATGTGTCCACCCACAGGGTATAATTAGTCGAGACGATTGTTTTTCTTGAAAGTGTATTACAAATGGGACACAGAGAAGAAAAAACATAGATTAGATTGTGCAGAATTTCATGGTAATGACATCCATGTTGTCCCTCTCATTCCTTCCTCTGGCTTTCAGGGGTTTAGATGGAGCTCCTGGATGGGTCTCTTCACCTGGTCTGGGATCCATCCCTTCACTGGGGACTCGCTCACCCTGCATCATGCAATTTCAGGACGTGCGCCTTTTTTGTTTTCACTCGAATGTCACCTTCTCAGTAGGAACTTTTCTGGCCACCTATCCTAAAATAGCAACCCTTCCCTGACACTTCCTATCCTCCTTTGCCACTTCATTTTTCTCTGTGGCACTTAGACCATCCAGCATACGGTGTGTATCCTGCCTCCCACCCTTCACCGGAGCCTAAGCTCCCTGTGGCCAGGCCTTTCTGCCAGATTTGTCTGGGAGCCGCAGTCTCCTGAGCAGCGTTGGGTAGGTGCTCACCCCAAATTGGTTGAAAGCTTGCTGTGTTTTCCTTCCAGTTTGCTTTAGCTGAGTGAGTTCACTCTCCTTAATTAAACTATAATGTCCTCAAACATAGAAACATATCCTATAATATGCATCTCCTTTACCCCCCACCCTCAACACTCTGGAATTGCCAGGCTCATTGAAGTTATTTTGGAAACCTCCTTACCTGCTTAATAAAGGACCAAATTAAGCCAAATTGAGGACCATAATCCCTATACCAAGGGACATGGATCTTTTCATCATTGTAAACTGACCTCTGCCTCAGAGGATTTGAATCTCCTGGCAGGCAATGGCATGAGATGCTTCATGATAAAAAAGGATTTCTCTTTTACTCCACAAGATCAACTAATGGAGACCCTCACATAACCTCTAAAACTGTTTTTCTCCTCCCCCAGCCTTAGGCGCCTGTTGGGTTCTTTCTGGACCTGTCACTCCAGCAGCAACCTAGGCTGAGTTAGAATCCGGCGTATTCTACAAGTTCTTGTACCTGCCAGGCCAGGAGAGGCAGCACCCCTCACACACACGGCCACTGCAGGAGTGACAGACTTAGACGGCAGAGGGGTCTCACCCCCAGCCTTGCTTTCCCAAGCCAGGGTGGGCGTGTGCTGCCTGCACCAGGCACAGTCTATGCAAGGGGAAAGCTTGGATTTCCACAGCTGTTGCAACCATTGTGTGTGTGCACATGTGTGCACACGTGCATGCATGCGGGGACCTGGCTCTGCCTGACTCACTGCTCTCCCAAGGAGATGGGCTGGCTCCTCGGGGACACCCGGATGTTAAAATCCAGAGGGAGGGACCAGCCTCTTGACCCTGCGAGGACTCTCAAGGTGCCAACTCAGAGGATTAGAGCCCTCTGCCACCACCCGAATCATGCCACAAGTGGCAGTGGTTAGACAATGAAGTCATCTTTTCTTCTGGCTGTGGTGGTTACTATTTTTAACTGCGTTGAATGCCCGGGAAGAACCTGGGGGGAAGGTAGCCAGGGCAGCAGAGACCAGCTTCCCGGCTGAGGAGCCCACGGTTCAGGGAGGGTTTCCTGTTTGCCACAGGAGAGCGTGTTTGCGTGTTGGGGGAGGGCAGTTCTTCCCCGACTGTGCTGAGGTTTTGCAACACATTAAGGACAAGAAAGAAGAAATCTTCAGCTCTGCCCAAGTTCAGCCTCTCCTCGTGGCAATTATCTTTCTCTGCTGGGGGGTGGGGGGGGAAGCAGGAGAGAGAACAGAATGGAAAAGAAGTCAGCTTTAGTGGAACAGGATGTACTTAAAATTCTCCTTGTCTGTTATCCATCCCCAAAGCTGGCTTCTCCATGGCCGTAGGAGGCCACTGCGACTTCATACATATTTATAGCATTTGGCAGATTTGTGCAGCACAACTCTAACAATGTATTTTAAATGAAGCTAAACGAAATACCTTCCCAGTGCCTGGGATAGGATCTTAATTTTTTTCTTTTTCTTTTCTTTTCTTTTTTTTTTTTTTTTTGATGAGGGAGGGAACTGTGGTGAGGAGAGATGGTACTGGCAGAAGCATCACGGATAATCACAGCGTGGAAGCTGGCCTGGGCCTGGGCAGGAGCCAGACCCCGACCAAAATGGGACACCCTGGAAGAGATGCAGCCACTCCAGTCGCCTGACTGTTCCCAGATCTCAGAGCCCCTGGGCGCAGGGTGCAGCTCCAGGACCCCAGTGGCCCTGTGCCCTCCGTGTTTTCTAATGTCTGCTTCGTAACTTGAGTCTCTCCAGCCATATTAGCCCTACGCAAAGTGACTCACTGCCTGCCCAAACTCTGAGGTGGGTGCTTATCAGGGGTCAGGTGTTCTGGAATCAAACTGCAAAGGTCAAAAGTCTCAAACCAGTGTTCCTATTCTTCTGACTCCTAATTATATCCCAGAAGTTTCTGTGTAACAAAATATATTTACATTATTTTCAAAATGAATTCTTGGCCTAATTGAACCTCACCGGCCCAAGGGCAGGTCTGTAGGTGAAACTTCTTCACTGACCTCCCTAGGCCTTGATTTCCTCATTTGTCAAATGAAGATATTGAACGAAGGGCTCTTCTATCTCAAAAATTCTAAGGTGCAACAAAAACGCATCTAGCATCATTCCTCCGGTCCCGTAGCCTCTTCCTCCCCGAGCCCTGCTAATTGTTCTTCTGCCTTATCTCCTGTGTTCGGTTTTTTTTTTCTCCACTCAGAAGGGATCAGCCTGAGTTTAGCGGGAGTTTCTCAATGCTACACTATCAGAGCTGGCTTAGGGATTTCTTTGGTTTTGATTGTTTTCGTTTTAACTGATACCACATGCAGCTGTTCAAACAACTAGGCTCAGACACTACTTCACCTCTGGTTCAGAACCCATAGGTAACTCCACACTTCCCCACCCACACCCTCCTTCAACCTCATCTGCCCCTTCTAGGGCACAACATGGCCTTGGGGCTCTGATCCATTAACTCTGTATCTAACCCATTTTTGCCACAACAATAAACATACCCATATGGTTTCTCCTTCTCTGCATACCAGCCTTCATCCATCCCTCCTTCCAACCTCAGCCTGGCTACGCTGCCAGAAGACCAACACTCATTCCCTTTAGTACTCTTTGCCATTTTGATGACATTCTCCATGTCATTCTTTGGTGGCTTCATCTTTGTTTATTAACCCCTTTAAGACAAAGTAAAAGATCGTGCCTGTTCTTTTTTTTTGGTAGAGTCAGAGTCTCACTTTATCGCCCTTGGTAGAGTGCCGTGGCATGAACTGCAACCTCCAACTCCTGGGCTCAGGCCATTCTCTAGCCTCAGCCTCCCAACTATCTGGGACTACAGCACCACCCCGTGCCTATTCTTTCTTCTGTTGAAATGCCACAACCCCTGCATCTTCTCTTTGACTTGAAGTGCAATACTTGGTATATTGATGTTCAAAGGATGATTGTTAATAATTAAGGAACTTAACTGACCTCGAATTTGCAAATAATTCACCAGTGACTGAACTTGCTCCCTCCCACGCCTGTTTTTAGGGCTAACTGTATGTGCCCACTGCAGTAAGCATGCATATCAAAGGCTGAGGGGGCTCAGGCTCACACATGTGCTGAACCCATCGCTTGGCTATCGACCAGGTTGGAGAAAGCTGAAATAATCCCTTCTGCTAAAGCCTTCTTCTTTAGGACCATTGTTGGTTTTTATTCTCTTATCTGCAAATTAAGAGTAAAGTGACTTGGCCCAGAAATCCTATAATGAAAAACTCTGTGGAGAGGTATCATTTTATTTTTATAAGCATGGTAGTCTCTGTAGAGTCAACCAGTAAAGTGCTTAATCCATAACATAATGATTCTGGGATGGTTGCTTCTGTTCCCTGAGCAAACATTATACACAACCTAAGGAACAAGAGGTTTTGGTCTCCTTCCTAATGCCACCTCCATCATGTAGAAGAGACGGCTCCTAGGAAGGACACTGCCTCATCTTCTGTATCTGTAGTTAACAAAGGACAAAAGCACTTGCCTACAATTTTGTTCTGAGGGCTCAGAAATTGAACTCTTTCCTCTGTAGTCTTTCTGGACTCAATAGTCTTTTTGATGCCATATGTAAAGATTCCTGCGCATTCTCCAGAAATGCCACTTGTTAGGACAAGTCTTCAGAGATATACTTGTGACTTCCAGCTTTGGACTCTGTCAATAGATCTGCCTGGTCCCCACAGGGCTGTCTGCAGTTTCAGGAGCATGGCAAAGACATCAACAGTCGCTGTCGGAATAAAATGGCACTGCTGGTGCCTCTGGTTCTTATTCTGTCTGCCTGGAATGCTCTAAGGGAAGGCGGAAGAATGAGGGTATAAATTTGCTCTCAGTGAATTTCATTCTACTCAGTATGTTCACAGGCTGAAATAGGTTGTTCTTCAAGGTGTCAGGAATGGGGACAGGGGGTGCACAAAAAACAAACTTGAGAGGAAATGGCTTATATTTTCTTTTAATGTAAGTAGTATCTTGGTATAAGTTCTGGACTGAAGATCTACTCTTTCAATTGTTTGAGAAAATAAGGATCAAATCTTCAACTACCTTGTACCTTACTCCGATTTCTCCATCACTCAGAGCCTTCCAGTTAAAGATCCTGCTTCTCCAATGGCAGGGTCGTGACCCCGGAAGGAATCTCCTCAATCAGGTTCAGCTAGGGGATAAATCAAGCCACCAAATTAAAGGAGCCATGGCAGGTTCGGTCACCTCTGGCACCTGAGGGGAAGCTGTCACTGGCGACCTGAATCTTCCCTTCAGTGTAGAGGGAGTGATTTCCAGCCTTTCTGGTTATAATACTCTCTTTCTGTCCTTTTCACGTCATTACACCACCTATGAGACAGACAGGCATGATTATTTTTATTAATAAAATGAATCAAAATAGATTTATTTAGCTATTTAAGAATTTCTTGAGGCTCGGCACCTATAGTTCAGTGGCTAGGGCACCAGCCACATAACCCCGGAGCTGGTGGGTTCAAACCCAGCCCGAGCCTGCTAAACAACAATGACAACTGTAACAAAAAATAGCCAGGCGTTGTGGCAGGTGCCCGTAGTCCCAACTACTTGGGAGACTGAGGCAAGAGAATCACTTAAGCCTAAGAGTTTGAGATTGCTGTGAGCTCATAGCACTCTATGCAGCATGACATGGTGAGACTCTGTCTCAAAAAAAAAAAAATTAGTTTTTTGAAATCACAGAGGCCCTACTGGCATAACCCGAACCACAGCTGGAAGTCCATGGATCAGAAGCTCTAGAGTGAGATAAACCAGGTTTACTGTGATTTCCAGCTGCAGGGCCTTGGGTAAGGTATCCCAACTCTCAGAGCCTCATTTCTCTCATCTGCAAAATGGGTGTGACACCATTTGAGTTGTTAGTAACAATAAATATGATACATAGAAGTAAGTTACTCAGTACCGAGGCACTCAAGAGCTGGTAGGTTTAAGCTAATATATTAAAATTAGAGGAATAGGTGCCACAGCACGTAGGGAAAAAACTAATAGATAAAACATTTATTCTTGAGGCATTTTCTTTAGCTTAGGTCACCAAAGGATTAACATTAACACATGCAGGAGGGTAAAACTAAGCATAACAGACAGGTGAAAAGAAAGGCAGAGGACAAGTCAACAGAAAGGAAACATTCCAGATGAAATTACACCTTTGGAATCCAAAGGGCTGGGTGTTGGAGCTTTAGTCACTGCCGAGGGTTAATGAGCTAGAGAGCACGTGGCCGGGACACCCTCTCAGGCAGGAGTTGTTCCAGCAGGGGCCTGTGCGGTAATGGGAGAAAAGCCATTTCCCTTCAGTCTAGACAGTCATGCTCACTCCAGGGGAGCAGGGGAACCAACCGCAAAGCCATCTCTCCTGCCTCTGGGCTGTGAGGTTCGGGGAAAGCCTAGAAATAAAAGGCAGAGAATCTTTACGATCTGATGCTTGAGTAAAGCAACAATGCCACGTGTGAGGACGAGGCGGGCTGCCGGTAGCACCAGGTTTTCTAAATTCTTTTAAAAATCATGGTGAGTACAACCAACTTACAAGAATAAAACAGTACACCTTTGCCACAACACATGCAAAACACAGAAATCTATCCAATTCAGAGGCATGCAATACAGCAAGTTTGTAGTTAAAAACCAGAATAAAGTGTATACATTTTCTAAACCACATACTGAACTAAACCTAATTTCTTTTACTCTGGGAGGCTGAGGCAGGAAGATTGCCAGAGGCCCGGAGTTTGAGATCAGTGTGAGCAAGAGCAAAACCCAGTCTCTATGAAAAACAGAAAAATTAATGGGGCATGATGGCGCACACCTGTGGTTCCAGCATTCAGGAGGCTAAGGTAGGAGGTTCCCTTGAGCCTGGGAGTTTGAGTTTGCTGTGAGCACTGAAGATGCCACTGCCCTCTAGTCCAGGTGACAGTATAAGACTCTGTCTAGAAAAAATATATATATCAAAGTTGGCTGACTTATTAAAAAATGTAGCGATGTGCCCACTGAGTAAGATGGGACAGAATCAATCTTTTAGAATTATGGGTTTTTAAAAGGTACTAACTGAAATATCAAAATATGCTTAGAATCAAACTTAAACCACAGCTTGAGAATTTAATCCCAATTAGATTAATAACAAAAGGGAATAAAGAAACTCAATCCATGATGATGATGATGATACTTCCTAATATTTGAATCCTAGAGTGATGGCATAGACCTACCTAGGGTGGGCTGGTCCTGGCTTTGAGTGGTCTCAATATCTTCTTTTTTCTTTCTTTCTTTCTCTTTTTTTGAGACAGAGTTTCACCATGTCACCCTCAGTAGAGTACCATGACGTCACAACAACCTCAAACTCCTGGGCTTAAGTGATTCCTTTGCCTCAGCCTCCCAAGTAGCTAGGATGACAGCTCCCGCCACAAGGCCCAGCTATTTTTTTGTTGCAGTTGTCATTGTTGTTTAGTAGGCCCGGCCCAGTTCAAACCCGCCTGCCTTGGTGTATGTGGCCGGCACCCTAATTACCGAGCGAGGGCGCTGAGCCCGTCTCAATAACTTCTGTCTCAATACCTTCTAACAGGAAAATCTAACTTCTAATGTGGCCTTTGAGAAATGTGTTGGGCTGGAGATCACAGAGAGAATTCAGCACTACATAGGAAAACAGAAGAGAGCTAATTAACTTCTCAATTTAGTAATTATCAACTATGTTATTAGCATATTAACCAAGGATTATGCCAGTGCTGGGGGAGGGGTTATATGTGTTTGGAATCAATATGTAGGCATTGTTACATGTATATGTGTTTTAATAATGTGAATAATTAGCAACTTAAAAGAATATATTCTTAGAGGGAAATAGAAAGTTGGATGCTGACCAGCTGGACCAGTACAGAGTGAGTTATTTGCACTGCTTAAAAATCTAGGGGTTAGAAGGAATCAATATCACACTTCCAGACTGACATAGAAATTGGGGACAGCCTCTAAATGGAAGAAGGGGAAAGTCTGGGCAATTGGGCAGGTGGCTGGATGCACACGTGGAGTGGTCATTTGAAGGTGAAGATGCTGGCAGAGGGCAATAAAGCAGTTTAATTCCATGCAACTAAGAGTTTGACAGTGGCTCAGATTTTCAGAGATGTGACAAACCAGGAGGACTTGGCCACAAGGCCTTGGTTTTCTGTGGTTTCAGATTTACTCATCTGAGAAACATGGGACCTACTAGCCATTGTAAAAACACAAACCCTGCGATCCCCGAGAGAATGAGTTGCTGATTCAGAAGCTGAAGAAAGAAAGAACTGTGTGATTCCTGGCTCCTTCTCCTTCCGCATTCTGGGCTCTGTTCTCTGTTCCCCTGAACAAATCTTTGCAGCCTGTCCTGCCTGCTCTCAACTGGGAGGCTGCTCCGAGGGGCTGGATCAGATGTGCACAGGTCTGAGAAGAGTGTCTGCGGAGACGTTGCCTTCCGACTTTTCTCTACAGCAGTGCAGTTTGAGGTGTGGCGTCTATACATCTGCATATTTAAAACATCAGCCCAAGTGGGAATGATTCCTGAGTTTGTCCGGCCCCATCTTGAAGAGTTAAACTTGGATTCTATTTCTCTTTCCCTTGTCCTACTTTGCCCTGTGGCTGAGAGAGGTTTTTCCATTTCATTTCGCAGACATGTGAGGCATCTTACTCCCCCCATTTCTCCCACCCAACTTGTCCACACATCTGGAAGAGTAATATTTACATCTGGAAGCCATTCTCATCTAGGAGATTTCTTTCAACATTCTTTTCTTTGAAACTCAACCCATGTAACGTCTTGTTCAAAAGGGCCTCTGAACTACTGAAATCATTTGCAGAGGCTCGGGGAAAGGTCCTTCATTTCAGCCCCTATGGGATGGAATTTATGAGTCAAACCAAACCCAACATTATGTTTCTGATTGCTTTTTCTGAAATAATGACTTTTCTGAGCTTCCTGTTTAAAAGGACTGGTGATATTAAGCCATCATGAGGTGATAGGAAGGTGATATTCAGCAACCACAAGGGTGAGTTCATTTACTAGCACCGTGACCTTGAAGAAGTCAGGTCGTTTCCTCATCAATAAAATTGGAATTCATTACTTAAAATGAGACTAATCACCCCTGCTTTGTTGTCCCACAGGAGTATGTGAGGACAAGGTGAGGAGTCATATCTGAACATGTTTTGCCTCACGCCTGTGTAAGATAAGGGGAGACAGAGAAAGGGACAGTGTTTTGCACAGACTTAGTCTATGCATTTGCACACACACACCCCCCTAGACCCACAAAAGGCCTCAAACTAGGCTTGTTGATGCACCACTGAGCAGGGGAAAGACAGAAGTCTCTAGAACACATGACCAAGTCAACAGGGGAGTGTTGGATCAGTGGTTCTTAAATGGAAGATGCATACAAATCAGCTGGCCATTCGATAAAGTGCAGCTTCTGGTCCTGGGGTCTGGGATGGGGCCAAAGTCTGCATTTATGACAAGCTCCCAGAGGGGATCCATGCTGCTAGTCCCACACCACATGTGGTGCTAGGGAAATGGACCCTAACTCAAAAATCCAGCCTCTCCTTTAACAAGAGATTGGGTCATTTGAGAGTGTCAACTCTCATTCTTAAGCACAGACAGCTGAGGGAGTGGCCTTGAGGGAAATGAAATTCACATTCCTGAAATGCACAAAGAGCCTTTCAGCTCCACCTTTACCCTCTCCTGCCAGAAGTCAGGAGCCACGCAGCCTCTTGGGTGTGAAAGGAAAACTAACTGCCCTACTTCACCCCATTCCCTGCCTTTGCGTATACACCACTGGAGAGAATACCACAGGTAGGGATGGCTGCCTTTGACCTTCAGCTGGTTGCCCGGCTCCAAGCCCAGCTGCTAGGAGAGGAAGAAACACAACCCCTGCTTCAGAGAGGCACTCCCTGCCAGCTCTTCTGCACCCAAACCATGCTTCCTGGCAGCAGGAAGGCAGGAGAAAGGGTGGGACAGAGTAAGTAAGGGGGATGGGATGCGGGGGGCTAGCTGAGGGCTCCCAGGCACACAGACACACGCTCAGCAGGGTGGAAAGTCAGTAAACCTCAAAGGGAGGGTGCCAGTGGGTGTGAACCTAGAAAGCAGGAGGCCAGAGGGTAAAAGCATTCAATTTTTCCATTTTATTATTTTTTAAGTACCAATAATATGAGGAGGAGAAAAAAAAATCCTATTTCTTAGATAAGTTGGCAGGACAAGAGGAAAAAACTGGAAAACGACTTATAATAAACCAAGGGAATCATTTAAGGGTGTGGGGAGAGGTTGGTAAAAATCTTGTGCTTAAAAACTAAAACATGCCTTGAAAAGTGGCCAAAAACCAGTTTGTTATAAGGTCTAAGAAGCTGATGTGAGGTGCAGCCTGGGCCATGGCCACCCCTGAATAAGACAGGGCCCCAATTCCCCACCGTCTGCCGCCCACCGACCCCCCATCAGTGTCTCCCTGGGCAGAGACCACCCCAGCCCACAGAAAGGGGCTGGACAGCAGAACCCAGTCCAGGGAAGTGGCTAAAGTGGAAGAAAGATTTTGATTTAAGTTGCAGTTACAAAGCATCAGTTTCTACAGCGGTTGAAAGCCCGAATTCAGACCATGAAGATTCTCTTAAGCTGGTCACTGCCTCTGATCCTGCCTTCCTACGTCCTCAAACCCTACTCCATCTTGCCATAGGATGATCTTTCTGAAGCACAAATGGAATCGCACAGCTCAAAGCTTTTTTCATAGGTCCCGGTTGCCAACAGAGGAAATTCCAAACTTCTTAGTATGGCATCGATGCTTTCCACAGCCTTGCCCTAGCCTACTTTTCCAGAGTCATCTCCAGCTGCTCCTCACCCCCACCCACCCCAAACAGCCACCTACAGTCCAGCCACAAAACCACACCATTCCCCTGCAGGCCGTGAACTTTCAACTCTCTGTTCCTCTGCTTGTTGCTGTAATTCCCCATTTAGCTTATCTTCTACACAAGCCCCATTTACTCTTTTAAAAGACACAGGAACTTAAAGTTTTCAAAATCATTCATGCACATAATTTAGTTTTTTAAAATGCCGAGATTTTCGAATACAAAGCAATGATCTCCTGCTCCCTCTTCCCTTTCCCCTTGTCCACTCCCTTTACCAAATAACCTCCCACGCTCTTTGATTTTTCTCTACTAGTGTTATCTTCATTTCTCTAGAAACTGTGTCTTGATTTTCACAAAGCAATTAGTTAATGTAGAAATTTTGCATAATCTGTTTTGCATTCTGCCTCTAATAAATACATATTTAGCACCCAGGGAACACACCACTATTTTCATTATCCTAGTGGAAACCTCTAAGAACTTTAAGATAGGTTACCAGCAGAAGCATTGGATAGTAAGAGGTAGAGCCAGGAGCAGGGCTCTGCAAGGCTGAGACAGAAGGATAGCTTGCAGCCAGAGTTTGAGACCAACCTAAGTAAGAGAAAGAACCTGTCTCTACCAAAAATAGAAAAAACTAGCCAGGTGTGATGGTGGAGTGCACTTGTAGTCTCAGCTACTTGGGAGCGTGGGGTAGGAGGATCACTTGAGCCTGGAAGTTTGAGGTTGCAGTAAACTAGCCTGGGGTGTCAGAGCAAGACACTGTCTCCACAAAAAACGATCACCCTGCAAGTCTTCACTGCTACTTAGGTGGAAGATACTGCTTCCAGAATTTTCTGTCTGCCTCTGGCTTATTCTACTCTCATTTTGTAGAAGTGTGTTCTCAAATGACCTCAAAAAAAAAAAAAGGTGTGCAAAATTAAGCCTTTGGACTAGTCATCTGTCTCAAAACATCTTTTCTTTCGTCTTCAGAATTTATAGATATTTTGCTGAGTATAGAACACTAGTTGAAAATCACTTTCCTTCATAATTTAAAGCAGGCAAAAATCATCTTCTAGTAGGCTGAAATGATTTCTTCTCTACTTTTCTCTCTGAAAACATTGATGATCTCTCTTTTTATTGTTAGTGGCCCTGAATTTTATAATGTTGCCCTTGCCAACTCTTATTTATTGCAGCGAGTACCCGGCGAATACATCTTTCTTAAATTTTGCAGCCTCTAACTCTGGGGAATTCTCTTGCAGTGTTTCTCTGTAATTCCTTCCCACATCTTTTCCCCTTAGTCTCCTTTGGGGTGCTTATCCGCTAGCTGTTGATCCCCTAAACTATTCTGGGTTTCACCTTTTTGGTTCATTTTTTACTCTCTTTTTGTTTTGTTTTTCCGTAATGTTTTGCTCCAACCTTCTATTTAGCATTTTCCTAGCATCCTCTTCTTTCAATCAATGCTATGTCTTCACACATGTCTTTAGGGGTACAGATTAGAGTTTCCTTCAAGCTCCTTACTCACCCTGAAGTAATTCTTATTTTCCTAGGGACTCGTTTCAAAGTTTCCTCAAGTACCTACCTAATGGCGGCACCAGCCAGGTGAGCTGTGAACTCAGAGTATCCTGGCAGACCTTGGAAACTCTCTGGCCCCACTCGTGCTGAGTGGAGATGGCCCAGGATTGGTGCTAGCTCCCATGCCTAGAACTGGTTGTTCAATTTCTTTAGAGAGAAGCAATTGTTCCCCCATGATCTCAGGGTAGAGGAGTGGAGAGTTGCTCTCATCCTATATCTTGCTTTGGCCCACCATGAAATCTCAAGTTTTCAATTCTCTAAATTGAGAGGCTAAACACTTACAGGGTCCTTCAGGAGACATTGGCCCTTGCCCCACCACCCTCTCACGGCAGCGTCTTCACTGCATCCCACCCCTCCTGCTCTTGGTCCTTCTGTTCCCATGATCCACATGTTGCTTGTTGCAGAAAACCCTCTCCATGTTCTCTTGATTGTTGAAAATTTATACCAGTTTTTATTTCTTTGATGTCATGTCCAGAGGTCTCCAAAAGTTAATAAAGTAAATGTGTATTTCAAGAAACCACAATACAAATGAAAATTCTAAAATTTTCCTAACACAAGGTACAGATACCCTGAAAAGAAATAGAAGTCCTTAATATCAACACTGGATTCTGAACAATAGAATAATTTTCTGGTGTTGAAAGCAAACCTCCATCCTATGCTTTTAATTCAAATTAGATTATCTTTTTTTTTTTTTTTTGAGATAGTCTCCCTATGTTCCCCTCGGTGAGTACCATGGTATCATAGCTCACAGCAACCTCAAACTCTTGGGCTTAAGTGATTCTCTTGCCTCAGCCTCCCAATAGCTGGGACTACAGGTGCCTGCCACAACGCCCAGCTATTATTTTTGTCTTTGTTATTGTTGTCATTGTTCTTTAGCAGGCCCCGACCGAGTTAGAATTCACCAGCCCCAGTGCCCTAAACCATTGAGTACAGACACTGAGCCCAATTACATTATCTTTAAATTTGGGGGCAAAAAATGATATCTCAGGCATAAGTAAAAGAAGTACTCCAGTAAGAAGACAAAAAATACAAAGAAACACTATGAGACTTATGTTAATTGAGTAAAGAAATCCCATATAAACTGTGTGTGTGCATAACAAAAAGTGAAAATTAAGATATAGAATGGAGAAGTAGAAAGATCTCTCTCCATGCAACAGAAGACCACCCCAAAAGACAAACAAAAAAGATCAATGAAGAGGAATAAATACTTAAAAAATCATGTCTCAAAATTAAAGAAAATAAAAAGCTTCAATTGAAAAGACTTATGGAGCATTATACATAGATAAGCTGGGGGAGGGGCAGACACATTATAGTGAATTTGTATTGTGCCAATATTGCATGCAGAAAAAACTAAAAACTTGCATAGGTAAATAGCCATTACAGAAATTAAAATAGTAATCACTTTATGAGGCTAGTGGCTAAAATCTTAATTATGAAATGGATGAACAGAGAAAATTATAGCGTCTACCTACCTTGTTATATATTTAATATACACAAGAAAATCGTACAAATCATCATGAAAAAGATCAGAAACCCTAAAGAAAAATGGACAAAATATGTAATACATAATTTTTTTTAGTGTCACTCTGTTGCCCAGGCTAGAATGTCATGACATCAGCCTAGCTCACAGCAACCTTAAACTCCTGGGTTCAAACAATCCTCTTGCCTTAGCCTCCAAAGTAGCTGGGACTACAGGGTCCCGCTACAACACCTGGCTAATTTTTCTATTTTTAATCGAGACAGGGTCTCACTCTTGCTCAAGCTGGTCTTGAACTCCTGAGCTCAATGGATCTCCTGCTTTGGCCTCCCAGAATGCTAGGATTACAGGTGCGAGCCACCACGCCTGGCTATAATACACAGTTTAAAGAATGGATACCAGGTATGAGATGAGTTATGCCTCTTGTTCAAGCAGTGATATACACATCCAGTCTACAAGGATTAGAAAGCCAAGTTCTGGGGAAGAATCAGGGAAACGGGCTCATTCTGGCACAGCCCTTCTGAGAGCAACCTGACAGGATGTAGTGAAATTAGGTATTCATATTCCTTATGGCCCAGCAAGCCCCAGGCCGGTAAATGCCTGAAGAAGCTCTTGCCAGGGTCCACACATGCACAGGGCACTTTTTCCACCATTAAAGTCTTTGAGTTAGGGGAGGAGTGAGGATGGGGGAACGGCAGCATGCTACCTTGCACAGTCTGCTAACGATAGTGTAGCTGGGGTGAACTCAGCTTTCTGCATCTGAGGTTCCACAAAACACAAGTCACCACACACAAGCATTTATCTACCACCTTGTCCCCATCCTGGGTCAAGGCACCAGTGCCAGAGAACCAAAGGGGCTGCTCTGCCAGCTGCCATGCTTGCTTTGACCACAGAGGTGGGCTATAGAGTGCACCTGAACCCCAGCAGATTCCCTCCCCTCACCTCCCCATTCACCTGGCCTAATGAGAAAAAGAGGAAGCCTCACCCTCTATAAATAAACCCCTCCCTGGCCCTCAGTAATCTCCGGGCTTAGTTTATCCCAGGGCTGCCATTTCCCTCCCAAACATCATTTCCTTCTACAGAGCCCTTGTGGAGCGGGTTCTTCAGCCCCTGAGCAATCCCTGCCCACCTCACGCTGGAGTCAAACTGGATCAATGCTGCCCTGTGTCAACTGGACTGTGGAGCATCCCTGCAGCATCTCATGGGCCTCTGACCCATGGGTGGAGGGAGGGCCAAGGAACCGGGAGGAGGCAAGATCCTACGTTTTTCAGGGAAAAAAAATTATTTCGGCATCAATAACTACATCTGACCCTCCTAGGTAATTAAACTGAGCAACTAGATAAAGAAACCCCACCTCTCACAGATAAGGACCGGAAACCAGCCTGTTGAAATGACGCAGTTATACAGACGAGGCAGCTCAAAGGTGAACTCTCAGAGCTAGTGAAGTTAAGGAGAGACAAATTCTTTTTTTTTTTTTAAGAGACGGAGTCTCACTTTATTGCCCTCAGTAGAGTAGTATGGCATCACAGCTCACAGCAACCTCCAGCTCTTGGTCTTAGGCGATTCTCTTACCTCAGCCTCCCGAGTAGCTGGCATCCACCACAACGCCCAGCTATTCTTTTGTTGTTGTTGCAGTTTGGCCGGGGTGGGATTTGAACCCACCACCTTCAGTATATGAGGCTGGCACCCTACTCACTGAGCCATAGGCGCCACCAGAGAGACAGATTCTTTTAATAGGAACACCCCCACCCCGCGCGCCTTTTATCTTTCAGGCACCTGCCCCAGACATCTCTTTGAAGACCAATCCTCTGTTTTTCTATTCTCCCTGGATTCCTATTCCATGGATCTTGCCTCATGTGGTTCCCCAGCTCAGAGATACACACTGCACCACCTTCTCTGACCTACCTGGAGGGAGAGCCTCCATCCGAGACTTCTCAGGACTTCACCCAGACCATACAATGGCCTGAGGCCTTCCCAGCTTGCTTGTTCTCAGCTACCAAAAAGAGAGTCAGCATGCAGTACTCACTAAGGGTTTGCTGTAGGCACTATTGGGCAATTGAGGCCTGGTCAAGAAAAACCATAGAAATAGAAAATATAGGTCCTGCCCTGACAGTGTGTGAACAAATGTCTATGGGCCACCCATTAAGTTCAAAACATCACCTTCAACACTTCCATATACATTTCTTCATTTATCTGTACATTGATTCCAAGGGTTAAAGCCCCATTCTCTGTGTTTTCCAGAGGAGTGAACTGAGCTTCTCCCAACTTGAAGAACCTGCTCCCTCCAGTAACAGCCAAAAAGTGACAAATCCAGGACTTCTGACTCCAAGACTTGTTACAACATCATAGTAGCATTAAAGAAAATATATCCTGCTTGGAAATACAGAGGACTGGGAGCTGAAATAGACTCAAAGTATTTTCCAAATAACAGGTTAACAAGGACAAATGCATGAGATAAAAATAAACTCTGAGCTTGCATGCTCTGGTCTCTTCTGTGGAAAGGAGGGGTTCAACAGTGAAAGATTTTTGAAAGAGGTAAATATGAAATCGAGATTGAAAGAACAGAGGTTCTAGATTGACAGAGAAGGAAAAATAAAGACGGAATTAGCATCTCCTCTTAAGGTTAGGTAGACATTCCTACCGTCCATGGAACAAATTTTCCACACTGTCTACCAGAGTAAGAGCAATCGTGCTTAAACGTGGCAGGGTAGATTCAGGTTAGAACAAAAAATATTTTTGGTGATGAGGTGGCTAACTACCAAATTATTTCATTAAAGGAAGTGGCGGAATGGAGATTTTTTTTCCCCCCTCGGATGATTTTGGCTTATTCCTGTTGGAGTGAGGAGATGGAACACATGAGCTCTGGAAACGTCATGTCCAAGTGGCAGTTCTGCGGCTAGAAGAGAATTTTATTATGCTCACATAAAAAGGTTCAGGGTAGCCCATACGACAACATGCTGTTGCTCAAGCCCTGAGCCTCCCAGAGAGCCACTGCAAAGTTGTATCTTACCTTTCCTCCCTGGTTCCCAGACTCTGACAAGCAGGAACCAGAAAGGGCCTGAGTCACCAGTCACATGACTGAAAGTGCACACGAGGCCTCTCTCCACACTTGGCACCGCCGCATGAAACCAAAATCGCCTTTGCTCTGCAAGCTGAGGAGCTCTGAGCAGTTACAGGTTGTGTCAGGAAACATCTCAAGGCTGCCATCCAGCCGCTGGAGCTTTAGATTGAGCCCTGTTGTGTCTGCCACAGAAGAGGATGTTTGCAATGGCTTCTTTCCTGTGCTTGCCTGCTGCTCAGGTGTGAGATTTCATTAGCTTGTTTGTTCATGAGTTAGTTGGTTGGTTAGTTGGTTAGTTGGTTAGTTGGCTGGTTGTTAGTTTGATGGTTAGTTGACTAGTTAGTTAGCTAGTTGTGCATACAGTATAAGGGCATACTCTACCCCCAATAAATGATGGTCATTCACAGACCCCTTGAAGACTTCACTGCCCCTGTGGGAGAGCAGAGCTTGAAGCCAAGTCACCAGGAAGAAACTCTTCCCTTCCTGCTCTAATCATTTCCATTTTCCTAAGAATCCTGGACTCAGAGACTACTCAAATTAATCAGACCTTAGGAATCTAGTCCAACCTTGCCATTTTCCAGGAAAGGAAGCCCAAGTCCAGGAAGGAGACAAAGTGACTTGCCCAGGGCCACACAGCCCGGTGCCCTGCACTGGGGAGTGGACCTGCTCACTGAGGATGAAGGCAGGGACGAAGGAAGTCGGCGATTTCCTCGTGTGTCTCAAGCAATGAGGTCGGCTAAGCATTGACAGGTATAGTTTTAGATATTTCTCTTCCCGTCCGTATCCCAGTCTCTGCCACCATCACCAAACACATATAAATGGCCTGTTCCGCTTCCATTTCCAAGAGATCTTTAGGTTATAGGCATCATCAGTTCTTTCTAGGGGATGGGGATGTATGGCTTCCCAACCCTGCAGATAGAGGCACCTCCCCTGGGTGAGCTAAGGCTGCAGGGCTGGTGCTGGACTTCTGCCATTCTCATCCCCCACATCCCCAAGCCCACCTCCTTACCCCCGAAGTGGATCAGTCAGGCACAGACAATGTGGTGTGGTTGATGGGCTTTCAAATCAACAGATCTAGATACATATTAGCTGCCTGGCCTCACTCAAGACATTCAATGATTGTCATCTGTAAATTGGGGACAATAATGCCGTGGTGCCATGAGAATGAAATAATATCATATTTGGGGAAAGCCCTTTCAAAATTATTATGAGAGGAAACGTAAGGGCTTTTCGTTACTGGCTTCAGGCTGCCCTGAGCTTGACTGTGCAGTTGAGTTCACAGCCCAGAGGAAGGGTGTCCTCATCCGGGATGGGCCAGAGGCGGGGCTGGGCTTTGGAAATGTGTGCTCCCCCACCTGTGTACACAGGAAAGTGCCGCTTCCCACAGCCCTCAGAGGGGCACAGAGTGGGGGGTCGTGGCTGGGGCCAGCTGTGAACCCAGTCCCACAATGCCCTGCTCCATGACAGCCCGAAAGCCTTGTTTTCCTCTCTCTCTCTCTCTCTCTTTTTTTTTTTTTTTTGGTTTTGTTTTCATGGATCTGGAGCATTTGAAAGAGGCTGTGTCCCTCCTGGCAGCTTGCTCCAGGCAGCAGCTCATCCTTCCCTGGTCTGCAGACTGCTGCAGAGGCTTGTTCCCTAGGACTCTACACCCTTCACACACTCTGTCCCCCTCCTCCACCACCTTCATATCTTCTGCAGCCTTGATGAGATAGGATCACCTCCTCCCTGCCTGAAGTTGATGCCTCACCTTCCTTCTCTGTCCCTTCAGTCTCAGAGACGGGGCACCCTCTTTTACTCAAGTCAGCCAAACCTCCTATTCCCTCACTTCTTCCAGAGCCCCCCTCCCTCAGTAAGCGCCACCAGCCCTGTGCATTCCCCTTCTCCAGCCCCTTTGCTCTCTCCTCTCCACAGACGTTTTCCCCTTGGCTTCCAAGCACGTTCAGACTTCTGATGATTTGAGAAATGTTCCTTGATTGTCTTCTGCTGTGTCCCTCTTTCTCCAATCCTATTTTTATTTTCTTTCCATTGCCACACTTCTCACATCAGTGGTCTGTACAAGCAGTCTCTTCTCATCCTGAAATCAGTATGCTGTTCCATCTAATGCCGTGGAAACTTCGCTATCAGAGGCCACAGGGGTTGTCTAAAGGCCAGGGCCTACGTGTTGGTCCTTCTTCTCTGTGATGTTCACGTTGTACCCAGTGGGACTCACCTCGCCCAAGGCTTCAGCGACACAGCACAGACCTCGTGTGTCTCTCTCCATCTGCTCCTCTGTCCCCTGTGTCAACTCCTCTTCCCTTCCTGCCTCCTTATTATAGACTAGTGTCAAGATCCAGCTCCCAGGGCCTCTGCTATTCTGTTTATTCTCTTGCCCTTGTTTATCACACCCACTTTCTAGAACAGGTGGTGGTTTTCTTTTGAAAGCATCTCCATAAATCCACATGACCATTCCGACCTGGAAGTATCTTTTGGATATCATCCTCCTCAGGGTCTTCACAGTGATTCGATATATTTAAAATGAAATTCATAGGCCGAGGAGGGTGGATTACTGGAGCTCATGAGTTTGAGACCAGCCTGAGCAAAAGCAAGACCCCATCTCTACTAAAAATAGAAATAAAAAAAAAAAAACTGAGGCAAGAGGATCACTTGAGCCTGAGTTGGAGGCTGCTGTGAGCTATGATGTCCACGGCATTCTACCCAGGGCAACAGCTTGAGACTCTGCCTCTAAAAAAAGAACATATATATATATAGGATGGCGCCTGTGGCTCAAGGAGTAGGGTGCCGGCCCCATATGCCAGAGGTGGTGGGTTCAAACCCAGCCCTGGCCAAAAAAAAAAGAATATATATATATATAAATATATATAAATAAAATGAAATTCATCATCTCTCTTGAGTCCCTATTTCTGTTAACAGTAGAACTTCTCTCTTGACCAATCATTTAGGGGCTAAACTTAAGAGCCATTCCTAATTCTTCCACCTCTCTCATCCCCATGTTTAATCAGTCATGGAGTCGAGTCCATTCTTCTTTCTAAAAACTTCTGCAATCTCCTTTCTTCCCTGCTAATCCTATTCCTGCTGACTTCATACCCTCCCTAGGTCAGATAAATCATTCTTTTGTCCATTCATTTAACAAATGTTTATTGAGCACCTACTCTGTGCCAGGCTTTGTGCTGGGAACTAAGGAAGCAGAAACGGACCCAGACTGCCCCTGCTCCAGCAACACAATGTATAACCTGGCAGAAGAGACACAGTATTCTCAAGAAAACACTAACAGATGTATAGCTACAAACTGACCTGAGTACCATATTTTGCCATGTGTGAGATGCCATTGTTTCCCCTGAATAAAAAAGGGAAAAATAAGCATGCACATTATACATGAGTAGGACTAATTCCCTTTCTATACAAATGTTTTTAATTCTTTTATTTATGCCTATGCATTGAAAGTGTAACTCTAAAAAGCAGTAGCAACATCTGTACACAAAATAATTCCCTGGCATCTGGCAATAGGTTTTGTTAAACTTACTATAAACTTGCAACAAAAGCAAGTTGTCCCACAGCTACCAGGGACTGAGCTAATGGCCCTTCTGCTGCAGGTGAGCTAGGGCCTTGGCCTGCATATACACACCCAGGGCCAGGAGTGCAGGTGACGCCGTGAAGGGACACTTTGGTGCAGTGCTGGTTAGAGCAGCACATGTGGTAGTGAAGGACTTGTGACCCCAGCCCCCACATCAGCCACAGTGCCTAGGGTGTGACAGGTGGTGGCTTGGCGGCCCAGCAGCCAGCCAACAGGGCTAGGAACAGTGCAGCCCCCCAAACAGCGTCCTGCAGCCTGTGTGCCTCCCATGTGCCCTCACCGTGTGCTCACCTGTGGCCTCCCACCACCTTGCACTTTCCTGAAAGGTGCCCCGGCCACAAGGGGCAAGCAGAGATCTGGGTGGACCTGAAGCCCTGGAATGACAATACTTATAATTGATAGTGACAAAGAACTCTTGACCTTCTATGATGCATACATATCATGAATTTGTCACTGGGACATACAATGTCTTATACTTTGTATCTGTTCTGGTGTTTTGTAAGTATTCGTTACATAAAATTTCTTGTACTATAACATGTTAAAAAATAAATGCCAATGCTCCTTTATAATGCAAAAAACAAGTACCTAGATATAGACAAATAAAAATTTGAATTAAACAATTAAAAATAAAAAAATTTTTTTCCTGAAAATGTGGGCCCAAAATGTGGGTGTGTACTATACCTGGGAGCACATTCTATACAGCAAAATACGATACTCTGTAAAAAAAAGAAGGGCGCGGTCAAAGACTAAACATTAAGCATGGGTAGACATTGACTAGACAAATGGAGGTGGGCTGTAGACAGGAGGAAGAACAGTGCTAACAGGGGAAACAATTTATGCGGACTATTTGGTTAGAAAAACCGCAGAAAGTTCAAGAAACTGAGAGAGACCGTGAGGCTAGAGCTGAGAGGCAAAGGGTAAACTGAGGCTGGAGGAGAAAGAAGGGGCTGGCCATCTCAGGCCTGGTCCTCCAGGGTAAGTGATTTGGTTGGTCTCTGTCCTGACAGCAATGAAGAGCAGGTAAATGACATGAAGGCTGTGTTGATCAGTTTGATGGAAGTATTTCGGATTGCATGGGAAAACCCCACACTGTACCCCAGAAGTGCATTAATGTACATAGTTACCATTCAATTAAAAAAAAATAAATAAAGTGGGTTAGAGAAGAAAACATAATCATATAAAATGTTATTAGGATGCATTCACCACTGAACTTGCATTATATTTTTAAAATAAATTAGGTTTGCAATGGGATTTAACAGGAAAGTTTGGTTTTAATTTATCATCTTTCACATCACCAATGAGAATAACTCTTTAAACTTAATTGTTCCTTTTTCTTTATAAAATCAAATGTTTCTTTTAGAGTGATGGAACTATTTTTGTATGACAACATAGATGGTGATCTGCCCCATCTGCAGTGACTAGAAGATGGCTCAGCTGGCAAAAGCTCATTTGCCCAAAACTTAGAAGAGACCAATGAGATTTTTCTTGCTGCTGGATGATCAAAGAAAATTTGGGACTTAAATATGTTGTTTGGCTTGAGAAGTCAATTAATACTATTGGTAGTCCAAATTTATCAACTGAACTATAACATTAATACACACAGGTTTCTCTAAAACTATTATTTATTTTTCTTTTGCTCTGTACAAAGCACTTGAGGAAAATTTTATATGAATTAACATTCAGTAGCCTATTAAAAACCTAATAAAATACATTTTCACAAAAGTAAAGTAACTATTTTTATATTTCCACTTCTCTTAAAGTTGAAATATCCATATTATTCACATTAATCTTTTGGTACTTTTTCTCTCTCCCTTAATACTGACACATATACACACATATACAGACATAGACATTGCTTATAATGTCATTATCATTATTTGCTCAACAGTTCAAAAGTAACCCCCAAATATCATAACCCTGTACCTCTACAATATTGACACAATTATATAATTTAATATATAATTCATATGCAAATGTTCTCAATTGTGGTAATATTGTATTTTGTAGACATTTTAAATCTTTCTACATAGAGTATGCAATCATTAAATTTTACCACATTTAACCAACACATTTTCCTGGAGGAAGAGGCTAAATTCTCTGAATTCTACAAGTAGTTTTTAAACTTTGGAATATATTAATAGTTACATGTGCATACTGATTAGTGATACTGTACATGCCCACAAACTGTGTGCAGTGACCACATATGCAGATGTCTCATCTTCTACACTTACATCCTTGTGGTATTGGACTAATTAGTAACTAATAGTGAGGTGACTCTACATCTAACATGGGTTGAGTGTGTCCTGTAGGGAAGAACAAGATGGCTTATTTCAGTTCCCACGGGCATTGTCAGTAAGCTAGTCTAGTTATATAGTAATACTATACACACCCATTTTCAGGCTTCTATAATTTCCATATTAATTAGTAATTGAAAATAAGAGTAGTTTGTATTGTTTTCACATTCATTAGTGAGAATGAGAATAATCTATCTCACTGCAGACACTATTGAGGGGATATTTAATAGGCGAGAATAATGGAGGCACTGGGTAGCTCTTTAAAAATCCCGAAAATCAAAATCTGTTCAGACATTCAATTATATATTTATGATTTTTCTTCTATTTTCATTCTTCATATTTCTTCTTCCATTATTACTTTTGCATTTTCAACTTTTTTTTTTTGAGACAAAATCTCACTTAAGCAATCCTTTTGCCTCAGCCCCCCAAGTAGCTGGGGCCACAAGTGCTCTCCACAGTACAATTTTTTTTTTTTTTGAGACAGTGTTTAACTCTTGCTCAGGCTGGTCTCAAACCTGTGAGCTCAGGGCAAATACACTCACCTGGGCCTCCCAAGTGATGGGATTACAGGTGTGAACCACTGCGCCTGGCATTATTTTCAACTTTTCTATTAACCAGCATAAAGTTTAAATTGGCTTATACAAACATAACTCACCTTATGTACAGTAAGCACCTGTACTGGAAATTACTTATAGTGGAATAACAGTTGTATATTGTATATTATCACTATGCCTGAAATCTAATTCACAGTATGTCTTAATAACTGATAGTATTAGACATTTTCTTTATTTGGAGTGTATTTTATTGAAAATGTGGGATAAGAATGAAAAATCAGATTTACTTGTATTAAATGTGTTCTTTCATTATTTTGTTGTATTTGTTTTTATAAACCAAAAAGGGAAAAAAGTACTGTTTCATTATTCAAGCATAAGACAAAAAAAAAAAAAATTCCTATGCTAATCAACAAAACACTAGAAAAATAGAAATGATATTTTAGCAGATGCCAGCTACATCTAATATGATTTTCTGTCAACACAAGAACTATGAATTGTATGTTTTAAAGATTGCAGTCAAATTGTTTTGTTCTGTAGATAGAAACTAGATTCCTGTGTGTCAAAATGACGCTTTCTAAAAAACAATGAAATTTTGCATCAAAACCTGTATAAAATTGCTAGACATTAGACACATATAGCTTAGTTCAAATTCCAGTAATTTCACATTCAACCAGAATGAAATGCAGGGTCTGAGCCCATGCATCGTAAATATGGAAATGCAATACGCCTATTTTAGGAGTAGAAGCTTGAATCAGGACAAATCTTTTACCTGCAGGGTAATCAAAATTATCCTATATCACTACACTATAATGTATAATCAAAGTACAAAAATAATGAAACATGTAAAATAATATTTTGGTGACATAAAATGATATAAAGTACAGGATAAAAGACATTCTGTGCAATCAAATAATATTTGATGATGAGAACTATGACAAGATTTAAATCGTGCACATTGATCTGAAGGATGGAAGAATCATAGAAGACCTGGAAACTCTCTTCAAATTCTAGCAACTATTTTCATAGAAAATATACAGCTAGAAAATACTTTTTAAAATATTCTCAGTAAGGTCAATATGAGTTGAACATATTCCGACAGTCTATCTTTAACCTTCTTAGGCATATTTTGTTTACTATGCATACTCTGTAAAGATCTGTTTAGATGAATGAATTCACACATTCTTCTGAGCAATACTATTGATTTTTCCAAAAACAAAACAAAATACACAAACAAAAAAAAATTAAGCACTCACTATCAATTAAATTTATAGTATGTGGTTTTTTACATCTATGTCCTTCTGAATAAAAATACACCTAAAAAAAATTCTGGGATTGTCCTCAGATATAGCCCTCTTAGAGTGAATAACAAAATCTAATTACATTCCTGTTTAGAATGCTTCAGTACTGCATATTACATTCAGCCTAGATTTTCAAGTTGCTTTCCCAGCTAAATGATATCACTTATCTCCAGTTACTCTTTAAACATTTATAGAAATGAGACTATTATGAAAGCTGTGAGATCCTGCATACAAAACAAGATACGGGTATCGGCATTTTTAACAAAGTAATACAAATGTGAATATGTAGGTTTGTATGGGTGTCGTTTGGAAGCCTGTGGTTTCCCTTGGATTTTAACGTGATTCTTTCAGAAAGTACTTCTGTCTTCATGTGATAATTCTCCTCCAGGTCCCTATCAACACCATTCCTATCTACT
The DNA here is from genome assembly GCA_963574575.1 of Galagoides demidoff. Lineage (NCBI taxonomy): Eukaryota > Metazoa > Chordata > Mammalia > Primates > Galagidae > Galagoides > Galagoides demidoff. Next base: position 3,703 of record CAUYQV010087156.1, on the reverse strand, counting down.
TTTTCACAACCCCTAATTTTTAGATGATCTATGTCATGATGATAAGGTTCTTAAGGATTCCTTTGTTTGAGCACTGTGTTATGATGGATAAGCAGAGGAGACTAAAGTGAATGTTTTAGAGCCCCGTAGGTACACAGTGGCAGAGCTAGGACTGGGATGCCTCTTTCTGTCTGTGAGTCTGTGTGTCCCATAATGCTTGGGGAGAAAACTTTGCCTATATTTAACAGTTGTTCCCCCACACTTCAATGGTTACTGTATTTTATCTTTTACTTACTTTTTTACTCATCAAAATGAGTCTTTTAATTGCCTTTGACTATCCTAGCATTTAATTTTCCATTATATCTATATTTTTAGTCATGAGATTTTATTTTTTATGCTATTAAATTTACTTGGTTGAAGTCAAGCTTTTAAGGACGTCTATGGCTTAAAATTGTGTACTGGTAAAGTTAAAAGAATTGAGATCATCTTGCTAATTTACAAAATTACTATTCAATTGTGCATTTGAGAGAAGCAGGTAGTATATTAGCTTGATGATGAAAAATTGTTTAAGAAAATGGTTTTTACTTTTTTTTTGAGACAGAGCCTCAAGCTGTCCCCCTGGGTAGTGTGCCATGGCATCACAGCTCACAGCAACCTCCAACTCCTGAGATCAGGTGAGTCTCCTGCCTCAGCCTCCCAAGTAGCTGGGACCACAGGCACCTGCCACAATGCCCGGCTACTTTTTTTGGTTGCAGCCATCATTGTTGTTTGGCAGGCCGGGCTGGATTTGAACCTGCCACCTTAGGTGTATGTGGCTGGTGCCTTAGCCACTTGAGCCACAGGCGCCAAGCCAAAAAATGGTTTTTAAATATTCACATTTTTATGTAACAATTCTGGGCACTGCCCTTAACCTTATTGATCTTAGGTTTGAAGTCACCATTTTTATAAGGAATACAGCATTTTAAATCAAAAAATAAAATATGTGAGTACATAGAAGTTCAACATGCAATATCTGATGGTACAGATAATAGAACAAACTATTGTTTTCCTAAACTCCCAAATTATTTTATATCATTTTTAACGTTCAACTTAGTTTATCTGGTCTTGGTGTGTATGCCTCCTGATCCAAATGATGGACATACACATCATTTCTTTTCCATCTTTTTACCACATACAGTGGTAGACACAAAGCTGGGTATACTCTTGACTCTCAATTAACATTTCCTTAGTTTCACTCAGTTGGTCAGAATAGTCTTTAAAAATGCTTCTAAAAACTCTAAACTTCATACAAAAGCATTTTGCTTTGGTTCATTTTGGCTCACAGATGAATCTGTGTGTCAGATCTGGTAAGTCAAATGGCTTTATGCCTCTGGCCACTGTGATATATTGAGGAAAGATGAAGAGACCAAATTGGGTCGAAGATGCCACAATGAGATCTCTTCTGGGGCTGGTTTGAAAGTGATTCTGGTTGTTTTTCCCACATGTGAAGGCTAAGTATGTTAAGATGCTGAAGATAACAATACTTCATGTTATCGTGAGGTGCCTAAGGCTGAAGCTAGCACTGGGAGAAAAGCTCAGAAATGGGCATAAGTGAAATCCTGTTGACATCATCGAGCTCTGAAATTAAGTTATGCCTAAAGAAATTCCCACTCAGGGGTTTCTTATTTACATTATCTAATGCATTGTGGGAATTTGTATTTGTTTGTTTCATGGGTAAGCCCCGTTTCGTATCATTTGTAACTGAACATATTCTAATGTTTATAGTACTTAACTTACACACTCACCTAATTCATTTCCACCTGAGTCTGGTTTCCAAACTAAATGAGAATTTCAAGGTATAAGATTTCTACAGATGCAGTGCCACACCTGGAAAAATGTTCTGTGGACTGTAGCTTCTCCAGCTGAATGAACTGAATTGTTCAGACTCTACATTTGCTCTTGAAGAATTTTGAAATGCAGAAACAAGACTAGTTCACATAAACATACAACAATGCATACGCACATTCTCTCTCTATCTCATTTGTTGTACTCTCTTTCATACACTCACACATATTACACACACAGGTGCACACATAACACACAAAATATGAGGAGAGTGGCAGCTGGATCTCTGTCTCTCCATCTGCATCATCATAACCACAGTGATTGGTACTCTTCAACCTAAACACAACCTGCGTAGGTAGGAGGCCTAAGGAGATTTGTCTGTAAGAACATTTGCAATGCAAAGACACATTCATCTAATTTAATAAATACTTATTAAAACATTATGTTGCAATATGCAAAATAACATGACATCTGCTCATCTAACACGTATTAACCAATGAGTGGGGGGGTCTACGGAGGAAGGAAAAGGAGCAACTTTATTTTCTGAGGGAAAAACAATCTATCAATTGGGGAAACACAACCTCCAAGGAAAGCTCCAAGAATAAAGGGTCCACTTTACTTACATATTTATCAGTTTTGTGGAAAATATCTGGATATTTATGAAGGAGGTCAGGTACATGCACGAGTGAGTGGAATACAGGGAGGTCATAGAGTTTACTAATTTAAATTGCACACGAACTTTATGGCCACCCTGTATATGTTTTCTTCAAAGTGGAGCTTAGCACTAAAATGAGCTGAAATTTAGTTCTTTATGTCAAAAGGTGACATAATTTGTGGACAGCCTGTGTAAGCTGATAGACATTGGCTTGAGGTCTGCAGCTGTTTATCAGAAAAGAATACGTGTGAGGCCAGTCCTCTGTGGCAGGACTGTAAGGGTAGTGAGGGAGTCACAGTCAGCTGGTATCCACTAGTGTATTGGAATCATTGGAGTAATTTCTAGCTGTAGTTTTTCAGGAACTGGTTTGTGTATAATTACAGAGAAGAAAATCTTGTGGCAGTTAGTAACAGAGGGATCTAGGACCAACCTTGCCCTTGCTCTGGCCCTTTGCTCCTCTTTTTGATGTATCTCATTTCAGCCACAGTGAATCCATTTTGACTGTCTCTGGGTGTATACCATAACATCAGAAAACATCAAAACTTTAAAATAAAACAGAATCTAACCAATAGGAAAGGATAAAAAAAATGCCAAGCATATGTGGATGTTGTTCAATTATAGAATCATTATTTGTGGGAAAGCATTAAGGAGACAAAAGGTTACAGTCTAACCAGTCAGTGGGAACTGTCTCTGTGAGTAATAGCTACATTTAGAATGTAGTGTATAATTAGTGGAAATAAAATATTAAGAAGACACAAATAGATGTTTTATGTATGTACAAACTCTTGAATAAATGAATTAAAAGGTTGAATTCAAGCCACTTATTAGCAAGGGGCAACAAATCAGTTGTTTTTGATATAACACTTTACTGACTTCAAATTCTATTATTTAATTAGTAATTATGGTTGAGCATTATACATTACAGTGTACTGGAAAAGAGTTCGATTTAATAGCAGAACGTTGATTGAATGAGGTTACTTTAGAAGTTAATGATCACAGCCATTTAAGTATAGATAATTTGGGGGTCTGATTTCCACATTTCCACATAAGAAATACATCATCCAAGGGACAAGTCATGAATTAAATTATCTATCACCCAAATTATCCTCTTCCCTCCTACCACGTAAAATAATAATGATTTTATTTAATAACTACATGTAACTTCATTAGTGACCCCAGAAAACAAGTCAAGCTAAATCTTAGCCAAAATCAGAAGCAAGGTCACACCTTACCTGTTGTGTCAGG